>JARYGA010000105.1:0-39942 GCA_030545235.1 Helianthus tuberosus | reverse complement strand
CAGTCGAGATGCTTCAGATAATGAAGAGAATACTACCATTTATGACGAAGATGGGTCAACATCCAATGACGAACCAATCTTTAATGTTCAACAGGAGGCTCAGTCAATTGATCATGTGCATCAAACAAGCGCACTGGATGTCAGTCAAAGTGTTGCTGAACAAAATGTTAACAATTTATAACCGGCGGTCATTGTTTCGACATACGTTATACCTCGGTCTGTATCTTATCATATGTTGGAGAATATTCTTGGGAATTTACAAAGCCGCGTACAGACGCGAAACCAGATCAATCAAGGTTTAAGTTGTTTTTACTCGAAGGTTTCTAATTTGCAAAATCGGTTTTCATTCAGATGTTTTATTTCTCAAGTCGACCGAAGTATAACAAAGAAGCGTTAACAGAGGAGAGCTGGGGTAAATGGGATGCAAGAAGAGTTGTTCATTTTGAGAAACCTAGTGTGTGGAAGCTTGTAGATCTACCATAAAATCACATGAAAATAAACACAAAGTGGGTTTTCAAGTGCAAGCGAGATGATAGAGGAGTCATAGTTCGAAACAAAGCGAGGCTAGTTATGCAAGAATTCTGTCAACAGGAAGGTATAGATCTGCTTAACAAGGCGTTATACGGGTTACACCATGCCCCACGAGCATGATATGAAACATTATCTTAGTATTTGCTAGATAATTCCATCAGAAGAATGGTGGATTGCAGACTCTTAACACGAGAAACCAATGAGCATCTTCTGATCATATAAATATATGCGGATGATATAATATTTGGGTCGACGAACGACAAGCTGTGTAAAGAGTTTGAAGCCGTGATGCGTCAAAAGTTTGAAACGAGTTTAATGGTGGAGATGAAATTTTTCTTAGGGTTGCAGGTGGATCAGTTACCTAACGGTATCGTTATTCATCAGACCAAGTATGCAATAATATTCTCAACAAATTTAAGATGACGGAAACTACAACCTCGAGTATTGGCCACCTACCCACGGGTGTAGGTAGGTCTGCCGTGCAACT
Organism: Helianthus tuberosus; assembly: GCA_030545235.1. Classification (NCBI taxonomy): domain Eukaryota; kingdom Viridiplantae; phylum Streptophyta; class Magnoliopsida; order Asterales; family Asteraceae; genus Helianthus; species Helianthus tuberosus. The sequence goes on along the minus strand of JARYGA010000105.1, from coordinate 38,924 downwards.
TTGTAGTACCCATGTATAAGTTTTGTATTTTGATTTTTGCTGTTTTGGCTTTAGCTAAGAGGTCGGTTTTGTGGTAATAAACTGGGTTACGTTTGACCGTTCAAAAATAATAAAACTGAATGATATTTTGGTTCGGACTCCACCCAAACCATAAAAAAGAGAAAAAAAGAAACCACAAAATCAAAAATCCTGAAAACGTTTTCTCCAAGCCACCACAGACCACCATATGAGCTACAACAATCTGCCGCCCTGTGTAACCACCTCACACTTATCCACCACACCTCCATTAACAATGGAGCGAGCCGTTCTTCTTCGTTCTCTATCTTCACGTGCCTGTATTCGAACCTTCTCGAGCTCATCTCACCGTCTCTCTTCCACTCGCCACCGCCTTATCCCCAATTTCCACCGTCGTTCTCCTCTCCGCCACCATTTCCGCCACATCTCCACCGCCCTACCGTCGCGCCTCCACTTCGGTACTCGCTTCTCGCCTGTTGTTACACCTAGAGCCATCGCTACTTCATCTCCGCAATTCTCTCCAGGTACTGTTTCATGCTCGTTTTCGTTTCAATAGTTTTGTAATTGAATATCGATAAATTGATTTAGAAATGTTTTGTTAGTTGATATTTGTGATGTTTGAATTTGAAAATGAAGTTTTAGGTTTTTATTTATCGTTACGGAGATTGTGTATTGATTAATTTGATGGATTAGGTTGTTATAGGTGCTTGTTTTACTGTTGAGGTGTATATTAGGGTTTATTGCTTGCTTAGGATCTCATGTTTCCTTTTGTTTCAATAGTTTTGTAATTGAATATCGATGTAGAGTTTGTTGCGAATCTTATACCAGTGTTGGTTGTTTCTGACTGTTTGATTGATGTAGAAATGTTTTGTTAGTTGATGTTTGTAATTTTGAATTTGGAAATGAAGTTTTAGGTTTTTATGTATGGTTACGGAGGGAGTATGATGTTGTTTATCGATTAATTTTGCTGGATTAGGTAGGTTGTTCTAGGTGTTTATTTTTACTGTTGAGGTGAATATTAGGGTTTCTTGTTTGCTTAGGGGGGTGGGGGTGGTCATCACTCACTCATCACTCACAACACCCAATCAAGTTCCGCCATGTCATCAACCATTTTTCCATCACTCACCACCACACCCAACAATTTCCCCCCAACCAACAATTACCCTCACAACATAAAATTCATCACGCGTTGATTCATTCACGCGTTAAGCTTCTATGGTGGCGGTGGTCTTCAAAATCCTCCACGCGTGGTAAACGTTTTATCACGGAACATTAACGTTCCACCCCCACTGCCCTTATCATCTCATGTTCCTTTTTCGTTTCAGTAGTTTTGTAATTGAATGTCGAAGTAAAGTTTGTTGCGAATATTACGCCTGTATTAGTTGTTTCTGATTGTTAATTGATTTAGAAATGTTTTGTTAGTTGATATTCGTCATGTTTGCATTTGGAAATGAGGTTTTAGGTTTTTATTTATCGCGGAGGGAGTATGATGTTTATTGATTAATTTGTTGGATTAGGTTGTTCTAGGTGCTTATTTGAATTGTTGAGGTGAATATTAGGGTTTATTGCTTGTTTGTAGATGCTACTGGTTCTCACGAAGATGTTGCTGAGAAGCTTGGATTTGAGAAGGTATCAGAGCAGTTTATTGCCGAGTGTAAGTCGACAGCTATTTTGTATAAGCATAAGAAGACTGGTTGTGAAGTGATGTCTGTGTTAAATGACGACGAGAACAAGGTCTTTGGTGTAGTATTCAGAACTCCTCCGTAAGTTTCTTTTCAGAATCTGGAAACTGTTGTCTATTTATTTATGCGTGTATGCCTTGTTAATTGAAGCAGCTGAATATTTCATAATGTAGTAGACCGTTATGCATAATTAGTTCTAATCTTAGATTATACAAAATTTTATTAAGTATATACGCGGCAGCCAAAGAGCAAAAATTATGGTTTGGTTTGTTGGGGATGGTAGCATTCTTCTTAAATGTGTCTCATACATTAGGACTGGATAGTATGTTGCAACACGGGTCATAGAGCAGTTGTGTAGATATTTTATCTGTTTCGAAACTAGAGTACGTTATGCATTAGTTTAATAAATAATAAGTTGATATGTTGTTGCAATGTATGATTCATAAACTCGAGGACATTGCACCACGTTATACTAATCGTCACTTGACTCACTTTATCCGACTGCAGGAAAGATTCAACTGGAATTCCTCATATATTGGAACACAGTGTCCTATGTGGTTCAAGAAAGTACCCTTTAAAAGAACCATTTGTTGAACTATTGAAGGGGAGTTTGCATACTTTTCTTAATGCATTCACATATCCTGATAGGACATGCTATCCTGTTGCATCTACAAACACAAAGGTTAAAATAATGTGTCTAAGTTATTGGAATTAGGCACAGTTTATGTTCTACTATATCTGGTTTCATAAAGTATTTTTGTTATTGTGTAGGATTTTTATAACTTGGTAGATGTATATCTGGATGCTGTTTTCTTTCCCAAATGTGTGGAGGACATTCAGACTTTTCAACAAGAGGGTTGGCATTATGAGCTGAACAACCCTGAAGAAGAAATAACTTATAAAGGTCAATATGATTTTCCTTATTTACGTTAACAAATTTTGTAATGTATCGATTCTTCATGTTTCCTATATATATTTGTTGGGCTATATATGTTACTATCTTGAGCATGCTAATATGAATCATATAAATTTGAAAATGGCATGCATATCAGCATATCTGTGGTTTTAATGTTTTATAATGCCACTTTCAGGTGTTGTATTCAATGAGATGAAAGGTGTTTACTCCCAGCCTGATAACATATTAGGCCGGACATCTCAGCAGGTAAATCTGTTATTTAGCGGAAGCCATTTGCTTAACAGTTGTTTCATTTTCTTCTAAAGCATTTACATGCCAAACATCTTGGCTGATGCCACATAAACTTTATGCAGGCTGTTTTTCCAGACAACGCTTATGGCGTTGACAGTGGAGGTGATCCCACTGTTATACCCAAACTCACATTTGAAGAGTTCAAGGCAAGTTTTCGAATCTCGCTGCTTTTATGAACTTTTTTTGGAGGGTCTTTTTCTAGCATTTTGTTATTGATAGTATATCTGTCAATTACCATCACATTGAGTACTTCCTTTTCGCTAAAATATAAAATAAACAGGATTTTCACCGCAAGTATTATCATCCAAGCAATGCGAGGATTTGGTTTTATGGAGACGATGATGCAAACGAGCGCCTGCGTATTTTAAGTGGTACAACCTTTTCTCATGAATTAGTTATGTGAAAACAATAGGGCAATTTCGTATATACCCCTACAAACTTGCAAAATATCATATATACCCATGCAAAATTATAAAATATCATATATACCCTTACAAAATAGTTGAAATATCATATATGCCCAATTCATTGAAACAATTTCACAAATGACAATTTTACCCTTTTTCTATAAAATTTTGAAATCTCATGACCTTTAACTTCAAATATTATATTTACTCATTTCTAGCTTAATATATTTGGCTTAAATATTATATATGGAGAATACTATTGTTTATGGGAAAAAATAAATAAAAAATAAAAATGGGTAAAAATAGTTTTAAGTTTAAAATGTGTATAAAAATATGAAGTTAAAAAGATGAGCATATATGAAAACTTGAAGTTAAAAAAATAAAGGTAAAATGATTATTTATTTGATTGTTTTTAGTTTTAATTTAATAAATTGGGTATATTTGATATTTTAACTATTTTGTAAGGGCATGTATGATATTTTTAGTTTTGGTTGGGTATATATGAAAATTTTCAAGTTTGTAAGGGTATATGTGAAATTAATCCGAAAACAAATCCTTATTTTGGTTTAACTAATAACCCTGTCTCCAAACAGAATATCTGGATATGTTTGATGCAAGTCCAGCACGCAATGAATCAAAAATCGAAACACAAAAACTGTTTTCAAAGCCAGTTAGAGTTGTTGAGAAGTATCCAGCTGCTGAAGGTGGTGATTTGAAGAAAAACCACATGGTCTGCCTTAACTGGTTGCTTTCCGATGAGCCTTTGGATACCGAAACCGAACTTGCACTCGGATTTCTTGATCATCTATTGTTAGGAACTCCCGCATCTCCGCTAAGGAAAATTTTGCTCGAAAGTGGTTTGGGAGATGCGATTGTTGGTGGTGGAATGGAAGATGAGCTTCTTCAACCTCAGTTTAGCATCGGGTTAAAGGGTGTTTCCGAAGAAAACATTCAAATAGTCGAAAGTTTGATCATGGACACACTTGAAAAGCTTGCAAACGAGGGTTTCAACATGGAGGCGGTGGAAGCTTCCATGAACACAATTGAGTTTTCTCTTAGAGAAAATAACACTGGATCATTTCCTCGTGGCCTTGCCTTGATGCTTCGTGCTGTTGTAAGTTGAGCTTTATTAAGACTACTTTTAGCTGTTTATGTAACACGAGTCTCATCTGTGAATGTTTTTTTATTATTTGTTTACAGGGGAAGTGGATTTATGACATGGATCCATTTGAACCATTGAAATACCAGGAGCCTCTAGCAGCATTGAAAGCTAGAATTGAAAAGGAAGGATCAAAAGCAGTATTTGCTCCATTGATAGAGAAATATATATTAAAGAATCCTCACCGTGTAACGATTGAAATGCAGGTACTGTTATTTTTTTTCTATTTTTATGTTTGTTCCTTTTTAAAGGTATTGATATATATGTACTGTTCAACAGCCTGATCCAGAGAAAGCATCTCAAGACGAAGCGGTAGAGAGAGAAAATTTAGAGAAACTTAAAAGAAGTATGACTGAGGAAGATCTTGCTGAGCTGGCCCGTATGACACATGAGCTAAAATTGAAGCAAGAAACTCCTGACTCGCCAGAAGCTCTGAAAGCTGTTCCAAGCCTCTCCCTGCAAGACATTCCCAAAAAACCTATTCAAATACCCATTGAGGTAACTTTATCTTCTGAAACTTTGATGATTTTTTATGTTATAGAAGAGTTAGGTACGTAAAATAGAAATATGACCAAAGTTGGCAACCTTTTTTATGCAATTTGCCGTTTCAAGAGCAGTATATTTCGACGTTATGACTTGATGATTTTAAATCTTTGACAATTGTATGTAGGTTGGAGATATCAATGGAGTAAAAGTCTTGAAGCATGATCTGTTTACAAATGATGTCCTTTACACTGAAATAGTATTTGATATGAGTTCACTGAAGCAGGAACTCCTTCCTCTGGTTCCACTCTTTTGGTAAGATGCTGCTAAAACAGAAGGGTTTATAACTCAAGTTTGCTTTCACCATACTAATACTGATAGCTGTTACTTAAAAGTTCGTCCCTGAGTACAACCTAATCTATTGACACAAACTTACACGTATGTATATACTCATGTTAGTATGCTACACCATATTTGTTAACAGTCAATCATTGCTGGAGATGGGTACAAAAGACTTAGACTTTGTGCAGCTTAACCAGTTAATCGGAAGGAAGACAGGTGGAATATCCGTATTCCCTTTCACTTCATCAAAGCGAGGGTCAGATGCTCCTATCAGTCATATTATTGTTCGAGGCAAAGCCATGTCATCACGCACTGAAGATCTTTTTAACCTGGTATGTATGATGTATCTAAATTTATAGTTTTGCAGTGTGCATTTTTTATTTTATCATAAAATATTCTCTCAGATAAGCTTATAAGTTATAACTTTACTATTTTAGGTCAACTGTATTCTTCAAGAAGTCCAGTTTGCAGATCAAAAGCGCTTTAAGCAGTTTGTCTCCCAAAGCAAAGCTAGAATGGAGGTATTGAGTCTGGACATTTCAATTGTCAGTTTATACATAATGGCTATTCCTACAAGTCTGAATTCTAATAAACAATTCTAATTAATGCCATGTGGCACTCTTTCCTTCAACCTCACGTATTTTACTTGTATTTTATTTAAAATTATTTTTAAATCCTTATCCTTATTATAATAAATAATTCCTAAGTGTTTTAATCCTTATCTTTATTATAATTTTAATATTACTTATAAATAGCATTTAACTTTTACCCTAAAAGTTGGTCAAACTTCTTAATATTATAATATAAATATTATAACAAAGACGTTATATAATAATACAAAAAATTATTATAAACTACCACCTCTGCACAAATCTTATAAACAAAAAGCAATTCAATTTATCACACGGAAAATTTGAATAATATCGTAATTTATGAAACAATTGATATACCCATCAACAATACACCATATTCAACCATTTGATAAGATTATAATATTATTACATTTATTAACCGTGTTACACATTTTTATAAGATTATAGTTTATATTTTCTCAACTCGTGTGATAAAATTCATGAATTATAAATGTATAAGATTATAATATTGTTACATTCTATAACCTTGTGATAAGGATTATATAGAAGTTTATGATTTACATTTTTTCGATATTCAACCCGTGTAATATATGGGTTTGTAACACCTATAAATTAAAATAATATTCAATCAAATTTTTTTCCGATATTTAACCTGTGTAATACACGGGCTTGTAAGCTAGTGTGGTCTAATATTGTAAAATTTTATGTCTGTAGAACCGATTAAGGGGCAGTGGTCATGGTGTTGCAGCTGCAAGAATGGATGCAAAGTTAAACAGTGCAGGGTGGATCAGTGAACAAATGGGTGGTATCAGGTTGGATTTTAATATTTTTAACTTTATTTATGCATCCCTTTAACTTATCTAATTTGCTTAATTAACATTCAACATACTTGCAGTTATCTGGAATTTTTGAAAGATCTTGAAGAGAAAGTCGAACAAGACTGGAGCGGAATTTCCGCATCTCTCGAAGAGATCCGCAAAACGCTTCTCTCTAAGAAAGGCTGTCTTGTGAATCTCACGTCCGATGGGAAAAACCTTACAAACTCAGAAAAAACCGTCGGGAAATTTCTCGATCTGCTTCCAAGTACTTCTCTCGTCACACCAGCTTCTTGGAATGCACGAATTTCGTCGATAAATGAAGCAATCGTGATACCTACTCAGGTTAATTCATACTTTGAAAAATCAATTCCCCTACGAATTGTCTCATTATTGAATTGAATAATTAATATAAAGTCATGATTACAGGTTAATTATGTTGGCAAAGCTGCAAATCTGTACGACATTGGCTATCAACTTAAGGGGAGTGCATATGTTATATCGAAACACATAAGTAATACTTGGTTGTGGGACCGTGTTCGAGTTAGTGGCGGGGCTTATGGAGGCTTCTGTGATTTCGACACACATTCAGGTAAAAATCAAGTAAAATTCTGTTATGTGGATTCAACTTTTTTAACCATTTTTTTTGTAAACAGGAGTATTTTCATTCTTATCTTATCGCGATCCTAACTTGCTAAAGACGCTGGATATTTATGATGGAACCGGTGATTTCTTACGTCAGATGGAAATGGATAATGATACTCTTACAAAAGCAATTATTGGGACCATTGGTGATGTGGATTCATACCAATTACCCGATGCCAAAGGATATAGCAGGTAAGTAACTCGCGTTTATTCATTTTCATAAAAAAATTTCGTGTCAAATGTTATTACCAAACCAACTTAATTACGATAAAATTGTTTTTGCAGCTTACTACGATACTTGCTGGAAATTACAGAAGAAGAAAGACAAGTAAGACGCGAGGAGATTCTATCAACAAGGTACAACACTTCATATTAATTTTCATTTCTAAACTTCAGACAGTTGCATGTTGTAGGCCATACTCATCTTTTTTACTTTCTATTTTTTATTTTTGAAAGCTTGAATGACTTCAAGGAATTTGCAAATGCAATCGATGCTATCAAAGATAAAGGTGTTGTGGTAGCTGTTGCATCCCCCGATGACGTCGAGGCTGCAAACAAGGAGCGATCCGACTTCTTTCAAGTAAAAAAGGTCCTCTAAAAGAAACAAAATTTATAATTTTTGATTTGAATTTCAGTAAAAAAAATTGTTTTATTTTGAGAAGGAATATAACATCCTTTAGTTGTGGGTAGCATAAGTAGGTAGTGTGGGGGAGGTGATAATGATCAAACATGAGGCAAAGGTAGCTATCCTATGTAATGCCTTGTTTTCAAATTACTTAATTGGGTCAACACAAGCAGTCCCCTTGTTTGTAATTGGCTAAACTCAACTACATTTGTACTTTCTGGTCCATCCCTTATCTTCTTATACCACCTTTCCAATGCCAGTTTACTAGTTACCTGTGTATCTTATTACAGAACTGAATACTTACAAGTACATCTACACTTTAAGCCTGCTACATCCCTTTCCAATCTGCATCTTGTGATTGTACTGTATAAGTACATAAAGCTTGTAGTGACAAATTTAAAATTCATTTGAATCTGACAATGCTGAGCAACAAAAATACTAGGATGCCCTATATTTTTAGTATATTTTGAATTCATTTCACTAGATATAAAAATATAATTATATAATCATTATAAATGATCACATATAAACATAACCCAATCAAAAGATGCCACATGTATACCACCATTTGCTTTGTAACATGTCATCTCGCCGTTGGCCGAACTATCTTCTCGCTAGTTTGTACCTAAAAACCTTTGATAATCTCAATTGCGTTAACACGCGTCACCTTTCCATTGGTGAAAGTTTGCGGATGTGTCATTTCCATGCATTCATTTGCGCTGTCATTTATCGTCAAACCAGTGGATGGCTGGCTCATCACATGTTTAAGGTAAAGAGGTGTGGGTATACGGTAACTCCAATTCGGTCATATGAATATGTTCGTATAAAGTTCCATTAAATGATTTTTCGTATAAAAAAATCGATCAAAACATGATTTTCTATTTTCTTGTAACGGGTCATATTTGATTATCTATGAAGTACTTTATAAAATAAGTTATTTTAATTTTTAAATAAATAAAAATGGACGTGTTATTTTTTTTTGTCATATTTAGTTGGCCATGTTCTATAAAAGGATGGGGCTGTTTGTTCTTTAATACAGTTATATCTCGTTAAAGACTCATTAATAGGCTTGTGAGTTAGCTATAAGCCTACATCACTATTACCTGCATCTTGTAGTTGTACTGTACAAGTGAACAAATTTAATAGGAAAATGATAGGTAGGGTAGGGGTGGCGTTGATTTTAGGGGTAGTTTCATGAATCAGTGTTAAAACTTTAAACAAAAAGGGGTAGTTTGGTGTTTAAAAAGGGTTATAATTAAGCTTAAAGTCGTGGTCATCATCATCAATCTCATTGTTGTGAGGAATCCTATGCACTTATAACTCTTGTAGCCCCATTACTTTATTTCCATAAATATATGTGGTAATCATGCACAACCCACATGCAAGATTCCCTCCAACAAACTTCCTCATTTTATTTGTATATTAATGGATTTATTATGGTAACTTATTACGGATTTAAGATATTCGATTTCGATGGATAAAACCGAAACATTTTAGACTAGATATGTAGATTAGTGAAAAAAATGAAACATAAAAGATTTAAGACGTATATTAAAACATGTATATAAGTATATATGATCGATGTGGGATGTATCTATACTAATAAGTTAGCATATTCCATATTATGTGTCATCCATACAACAAATCTTCTTTTTTTCTTGACATATGGCAATTCAACAATTCATTTTTTAACTCATTTTGTACACATGCTAAGTGTGTTCATCGGGTTTTTTCTTCGGGTTTCGGGTTTTTCTGGTCGGGTTGTTCGGGTTTTTGTCTAGAAAAAAATTGACCCGATAACCGACCCATTTAAAAGTCGGAGTATTCATTTTTCATTCAGGTCTGCCTAAACCTGCTGACTCCAGGAACCGGTGAGTTTGACGGAGCTTCGGTCCCGAAATAACGTGTTCGGTGCAATTATTACGACTAAGAAAGGAGTAGAAGATAGACACGACACCGAGCAGTCAATTTCAATATGGTCTCTATTGATTATTCAACGTTTACAGCACCACGAGACCAGTTGGACAGCATGTCCCTTCTGGGAACCAAAAGCTTGTCCAAATGGGAGCCCCAACCCCCTATTTATAGACAACTAACACTATGTGTCCATCTGATCGGATTGCCATCCGGCCAGATGGACCTTTACAATATCAAAACCTGTCCAACTTCACACGCTCTATCTAACCATTTGCACAGTGGCAGACGTACGAAACATGCACTAACAGATTCCCCCTCGGATGTCACTGTCGAATCATCTTTAAAACTTTGGGAACCTTGAGCCGTGTTTGAATATTCTGTAATCTTCAACTTTTCTGCAACTTCAATCAGGTATCTTGAAATCTGACTATCCAAATTCCCCCTCGATTGATGATTCAGGTTTGCTTTTGCCAAAGTAAAGCACAAATTCCCCGTGAAATGAATCTTCAGGTCTTTTGCACAGTTTACGACTCTCCTCTGATTTGCTAAACTGCAACCTTCATGAACAATCACCAACCCGAAACTAATCAATGCAACATCATCTGTTTCAACTTTAACCGCATCCAAGCTCAGTTTTTGATATATCATGTCAGGACCACGATCTCGCATTCCGCTTGCTCGATCTAAGAATGTACAAAAACTCAACTGGCAATTGATAGAAACTTCAAATACTCCACTGGTTAACTTCAAATCCGTGATTCCCCCTGAAGATCTGATATCCCGTTTACCGTGATCCACGTTAACGCACCATAAGAATGACAGATCCGTGTAAACAGTATTCTCCACAATCAGCAAATCTTCATCGGAAAACAAATCATCTGGTAATGTAATCCGACCTCTCAAGTATTCGTCCACAATCAGATTCATCTCCTCGGATAATCTAGATCTCAGAAGCTATCATCCACGATCACTCTCAGATCTTCGATGCTTTCATCCACGATCAGATATCAACACCTCGGATCATCATGATCTCGGAAGCTTTCAACCACGATCAGATTCATATTCCCCCTGACAATCTGAAGTCGAAACTACCCGAATACTGTTGCAGTGTCACGAATTTCAAAAGTGCCGGAATTTCAACATACGACAGTGAAATTTTTATTCCCCCATATTTTTGAAAATTCTGACGTCTCTATCACTGAATTCCCCCTCAAACTGAATTCAGTTTTCAATTCTCTTCTCCGAAAAACCTGACCAAACTAGAATATCACAATATTCGCCACAATTGTCAGTTTTTCGTCTTTACGGATTTTACGTTTTGGCCCATAAATAGTTAGATACCCTGAAAGAACAACTTTCTGCACTGGTATCCTAACTACCCCACTAATTTCCACAATGTGTGATCGCATCATCAAATATGATCACTAAAGCCCCAGACGGTATCCCCGAACAACCCAGCTTGGTCGTTAAAAACCCGAAAAAATTGTCAATCACCAAATTTTTTCTGGAGACTCTCCTCGTCGTTGCGATCAAAAAATGCCTTTTTTTAGGCATTTGATCATCTGATCGAATGGCATGTAACGGATGGTCATCCGATCAGATTGTCATTCGATCGAAGGACAAAATCAAGATGGTATGATGGATCGGATGGCCCTTCGATCGGATTTCCATTCGATTGAATGCAGTTAAACCTTCAATATTCCTTCAAGCAAGATAGCATCGGATTGCCATCCGATTGGATATGTTCTAACAACTCAAGAACACTCCAAATCACGTTTTTTCGATCCAGAATCTTTATTTGTGTGAATTTCATGATGAAACTTCACAGGATTGTGCGTGAATCAATTTCGAACAGATTGATGTCTTCAATTCCAAAATCCATCTGTGAATTGACCTTTATTTTGATGATTTTCTCTCTTTTAACGTCAAAACTCTCGTTTAACCCAAAATTAATGAGCTTTGGGTGATTTAACCGACTGTTAGATCGATTAAATAGGTACCGTAGCTCTGATACCACTGCCGACTCCAGGAACCGGCGAGTTTGACGGAGCTTCGGTCCCGAAACAACGTGTTCGGTGCGATTATTACGACTAAGAAAGGAGTAGAAGATAGACACGACACCGAGCAGTCAATTTCAATCTGGTCTCTATTGATTATTCAACGTTTACGCACCACGAGACCAGTTGGACCGCATGTCCCCTCTGGGAACCAAAAGCTTGTCCAAATGAGAGCCCCAACCCCCTATTTATAGACAACTAACACTATGTGTCCATCCGATCGGATTGCAATGGTAATAAGATATTCAACACACGCTTTATCTAACCATATTCTATACAATATTCAACACACGCTCTATCTAACCATTCGCACAGTGGCAGACGTACGGAATAAGCACTAACAAACCCGATTTCAAACCATACGGATCCCTTATAAACTTTTGTACCCGTTGGAAACCCTAAATCTTCCATACGATGTTTTAGCCATGTTCTCTTTCCATTGAAGCTTCGATCAGCGGCAGAGCCTTGTATCACCCCCAATGGTAATAAGATCTGGTTTCCATTGAGATTGCTGGTGATTTTTTAGTGTTTGTTTTGAACTAGTTATGCTGAAGTCGCGTGTTGCGGCGAAGCATAGCGAACACCAATGTAAGACAGAGGTAAAGTGAAAACTAAACCTTTAGATTGCCAATAGACAGTGGTAAACTGAAAACTGAACCTTTAGATTGCCAATAGAAGCCATTTACAAAATGAAGCTTATAGTATACACTTCGGTTTTTTTAGTTCCTGTAAGACCCATAACTATTCATACATATAATATTAATATAAGTTTGCATTTTATATACTTAAAACACCAAATTACAAAACGTCACACATAATTCATAGTTATTTCAGACTTCAAAAGTATGTTTCTAACATTTAACAATGTTTAGATTAACAAAAGAACTAAATAAGTGCGTAAGCTTCGACTTCTAATGTGTTCGGTTCTTGTACAAGCTTAATCCCATCCATTATCTGCATATTAGAGAGCTAAACAACATTTAAAAGTCTTAAATGTTAGTAATATAAGGTTTAAAGGTAATTTAATAACATAAATTACTTTATAAAAAAAATAAAAATTTTGACAAACCCCGCCGTAAGCTACGGACCTCAAACCGTAGCTTACGGTCCGTATAGGTCATCTGGGACAGAAGGCCTGGATCGTAGCCTACGGCCCCCAGCCGTAGGTTACGATCTCATCTGCAGAATTGTATTCCTATTTTGCCCTCGATACGAAAACGATCATAACTTTCAATCCGTTTATCCGTTTCTTCCTACATGATCGTAATTTGATCCTTTATCATTTGGACTCGAAATCCAACATCCGGATTAACAAAATTCTTAACTTATAAGCCTTCGGCTTATTATTTATTTATGAATTATTGACTCGTTTATGTTTTTATCAAACAAACTCATTTGATCACCTTTAAATCCTCATGAACATCATAACTATAAATGTTTCCTATTACTCGGGGTCCTCTACGCGGGATTTATGCATCCGTTATCCGGTATGCGTTTTAATTATCTGACTCGTTCAACCATAAATAGTTGAACTTTATTAGCAAAATTTCCATATGCGAAATTGTTTATCTTTTAGTCATAACTCACAATCCGAGTCTTTTGACTTTTAATCCGCGTTCCCGTTTCTCGGTTTACGCATATATTTGAAATCCTACCCATTATCCGGGTAATATGCTGAAGTCATTATTTATACAACCATTCCGGTATGCAGACTTCATTTTGACCCGTTTGGTTAACTTAGCGAAATCCATCATTTTTATACAACCAAACCTTTATCTTTCTATCATTTTGACCCGTTTGGTTAACTTAGGGAAATCCATTTCTTTTATACAACCAAACCTTTATCTTTCTATCATTTTGGTCCGTTTGGTTAACTTAGCGAAATCCATCGCTTTTATACAATCAAACCTTTATCTTTCTCTCATTTTGACCCGTTTGGTTAACTTAGAGAAATCCATCGCTTTTATACAACCAAACTTTTCATATATTCATTATTTGACCCGTTTGAATGTTTTAGTGAAATCCACCACTTTCAAACATTCAAACTTATCGTTCATTCATTATTTAACTTCCCGGTTCATCCATACGAAATGCATCGCATATGTACAAACTGAATTTTTACAAGTAATCTATAATAATCTATCATATGTTAATACAAATTAAACAAAGAAACTCTACAAAGCATAAAGCTACGTACCTTAAAGCTTCTCCTTTAAACGCCGGCTTGACTTCCCGAAGCTTCACCCGAGTTACCTATTGAGTGTAACCCATTATAATTAGAACGTTTATCCATTCCATGGCATGTATCTTGCCTAAACCTTCAATCATGGTTCCAATTGACAATATTTGTTCATTATGTAAAAAATGGTATTTCTTTTAGGCGTTTCATCAAACACCTTGAATGCATAACATTTTAGCTAACCGTCTTTTGTTTCATTTAAGCTATGGATAGCCAAGAAACCCAACTTAATATATAAATGACTATTCACAATCCGTAATAGCATGAAACCTTAACAAATTCATGTTATTAAGCCCTCTATTTATACAAAACATGGGGTTTCTCATAGAACATCAAAAACCCACTTCCATTATACAAACATACTTACTTTCACACATAGTTCATGTGATTTTATCAACTATTTCACTTAATTTATACCTTCTATAGGTCACATTAACATCAATTTCACCAAGAACTCAATTTCTTAAGTTCTCTACATAACATTCATCATTCAAAACGAAATTTGTTACATACCTTATGAACCTTTTGCTAAGATGATCAATATTTTCAATTCATGCATCAGTTTTAGACCCAATTCCTTTCTGATTTTAGTGAATTGTTGAATTAGGGCTTGAAGACATAGTTCTCCTTTGTTGCTCTGTGTTTTGGTCGACCAAACACACACACCAGTGTGTATTTTTAGTTTCTAATTTTCCTTTTATTTCTATAGTTTCCAAGTTGCCCATTTCAGCCCCTCATGTTTTATTAATTAGAACAAAGAGACACTTTCATATGTTTATTATTTAACATTAAGCATCCAATCAATTCAAATTTTTATTAGTGTTCATGTGTATAATATTTACCATTTAGGTAAATATTGACGTTAAATATTAAGTATTTTTAGGGGTGTTACAAGTCCACCCCCTTAAAGAGGTTTCGTCTCATCTCTTCTCTTCTTCGGACTCCCAAGTGGTGTCCGATCCCTTCCGATGCTCCCATTTGACCTTCACTTGGTCAATTTCCTTATTTCTTAAGCTTTTGACCTTTCGGTCCAGAATTGCCATAGGCTTTACCACATAATTTAGTTTACAGTCTACTTTAATATCGTCGTAATGAACGTAGGCCGTTTCATCGGCTAAACACTTTCGGAGATGTGACACATGGAACATGTTATGTATACCGCTTAATTCTTCGGGTAATTCCAAACGGTATGCAACTTTACCAACTTTGTCAATTATTTTGAAAGGTCCAATAAACCTCGGACTCAACTTTCGTCTTTTCTAAATCGGATGATCCCTTTCCATGGAGATACTTTAAGCATTACTTCATAACCAATTTAAAATTCAATAGGCCTCCGTCTTCGATCCGCATAGGACTTTTGTCGATCTTGGGCCTCTTTCAAATGAGCACGGACCATATCGATTTTCTCATTAGTGACTCTAACTATATCCTTATGGGCGAGTTCGTGAGGACCCAGTTCATCCCAACACACCGGGGTTTGACATTTCCTGCCGTAAAGCATCTCGTATGGGGCCATTCCAATGCTTGAATGGTAACTGTTGTTGTACGAAAATTCAACTAACGGTAGATAAACATCCCAAATACCGCCAAAATCAATGATGCATACCCGAAGCATATCTTCTAAAGTTTGAATTGTTCTTTCGCTTTGCCCGTCGGTTTGAGGGTGATATGCCGTGCTGATAAACAACTTAGTACCCATATGCTCTTGGAAGTCACACCAATAATTTGAAGTAAACCGGGTATCTCTATCAGATACGATGGATACCGGCACCCCGTGGCGCGCTACGATCTCGTTTATATACGCCTCCGACATCTTTTCAGAAGTATAAGTCTCCCTAATAGGAATAAAGTGAGCGCTCTTTGTCAATCTATCCACAACTACCCAAATGGCGTCGAATCCTCGAGCCGTCTTCGGCAATTTGGTTAATAGGTCCATAGTAACATGTTCCCATTTCCAGACCGGTATGTCTAGCGGTTGTAGCTTGCCATAGGGAGACTTATACATGTAGACAAGTTAGACATTTTTTGAGATAATTTGTTACATCGCTTTTCATCCCGGGCCACCAATAATTTTGTTTCAAATTTCAATACATCTTGGAATCCATTAAGAAGAAGGTCCTTAACACCACACGTGTTTCGAATCCATATTCTACCGAACCGGGTCTTCAAATCGTTTTCACCGTCTATGATATCTTTTACTTGGCCTGTTATTCGTTCCATTTTCCAATTCTCTTCTCTTACTACTTCAATTTGTGACTCTCGGATCCTTTCAAGTAAACCCAAGGTTACTATGAGTTGCATTGACCGCACTCGAATAGGGGTATATCCCTTCTTTCGGCTTAGCGCATCGGCTACCACATTTTTTCTCTACCAGGATGGTAATGTATTTCACAATCGTAATCTTTTACCGTTTCTAGCCAGCTCCTTTGCCTCATATACAACTCCTTTTGGTCAAAGAAGTATTTAAGGCTTTTATGGTCGGTGAAAACAGTACATTTCACACCATACAGGTAATGCCTCCAAATCTTTAAAGTGAAAACCACCGCCGCTAACTCAATGTCGTGAGTCGGGTATTTCTTTTCGTGAACTTTTAATTGCCTTGAAGCATATGCAATCACCTTTACCCTTTGCATGAGTACACATCCGAGACCAATCTGGGATGCGTCGGAGTATACGACCATGTCGTCGGTTCCATCCGGCAAAGGTAATACCGGTGCCCTGGTTAATTTTTCCTTGAGTACTTGAAAGGCATTCTCTTGTTCACTTCCCCAAATGAATTTCTCATCCTTGCGGGTCAACTTAGTCAATGGTGACACGATTTTGGAGAAATCTTGAATAAATCTCCTATAGTAACCCGCAAGTCCTAAGAAACTCCTAATCTCCAATGGATTCTTCAGAGATTTCCATTTCGACACCGCTTCTATCTTGGATGGGTCTACCAAAACCCCATTGGCACTTATGACGTGCCCAAGAAATTGTACCTTGCGTAGCCAAAAGGCACATTTTGAGAACTTTGCGTAAAGCCTTTCCCGCCTAAGCGTTTCCAACACTTCACGCAAATGATGCTCATGATTTGCCTCACTTTTTGAATATACGAGAATATCGTCGATGAATACTATCACTGACTTGTCTAACATTGGCTTGCAAACCCGGTTCTTGAGATCCATGAAGGCCGCGAGTGCATTTGTTAACTCAAAAGACATTACAAGAAATTCATAATGTCCGTAACACGTACGAAATGCCGTTTTCGGTATATCTTCTTCTTTCACCTTCAACTGGTGATAGCCTAACCTTAAGTCGATCTTCGAAAACCAGCTTGCGCCCTGCAACTGATCGAATAGATCATCGATCCTCGGAAGCGGGTATCAATTCTTTACAGTAAGTTTGTTTAACTCCCGGTCATACTTCCGTCTTTCTTCTTTACAAATAATACTGGTGTTCCCCAAGGAGAGACACTAGGTCGAATAAATGTAAGGCTTGCAATTGCGATAGTAATTCTTGTAGCTCCGATGGTGCTAGTCTATACGGTGCCTTAGCTACTGGCTTTACACCCGGGACTAACTCGATCCCAAACTCCACCTCACGCTCTAGTGGTATCCCCGGTAAATCCTCCAGGAATACGTCTTCAAACTCTCGCACAACCGGTACGTCTTTAATTTCTGGTGACTCTTTACTCGAATCACGCACGTAAGTCAGGTATGCCTTACATCCGTGTTGAATGAACTTACGAGCTTCCATCATCGAGCACACTATAGGGTTGCAACTCTTCTCCCCATAGATAGTAACAGGCTTTTCGCTCAGAGATGTTAGTTGTATCTCCTTATGGGAACATATCACTTTAGAGTGGTGTCGAGATAGCCAATCCATCCTGATTACCACTTGAAATTCCCCCATCGACATTGGTATCAAATCAACCAAGTAATCCTCTCCTTCCACATTCAATTTGCAATCCCGACACATATCACAAACAATAAAGTTTTTATTATTACCTATTTCTACTTCCAAAAGCATAGGCAATTTTGTTAATGTAAATGTAGGGTGTTGAATAAATCTATGTGAAACAAAAGATCTATTTGCACCCGTATCAAATAAAATGCGTGCAAGGATGGAATTTATGGTAAATGTACCTGAAACCACATCAGGTTCAACCTTGGCCTCAGCCGCGGTTATGTGGAAGGATCTCGCCTTTGATTTTAGGACTTCTGTCTTTGTATCAAGTGTTTCCTTCTTTCCAACCAACTCCGGGCACTCAGATTGCTTGTGTCCTGGTTTATAGCACTTATAGTACACCGATACCTTACCGGGGCAATTTGAAGCCCCGTGTCCCACCATCCCGCACGTAGCACATGGTTTGTTCTTGAAGTAACACTCGCTTCGATGGGCTTTTCCACATGTTTTGCATTGAGGTGACCCCCCTTTTGCGTTTCCCTTCTTTGGAAACTCTTTTACCTTATGTTTCTTTGTGGGGCTTGGATTTGCATCCAACACCCTTCTTTCACCTCTCTCAATCTGCTTCTTTAATTCGATCTCTCTTTCCAGTGCGGCATTTATAATCTCCATGAGATGTTCATATTTTGATGGAGTCATAAACTCTCGATATTCCGCACTTAACATGTTATAATAGTAATAAATCTTTTGTTCTTCCGTCTGCACCAACTCGTCACAGAATCTCAACTTGTCGAGGAACACCCCCGTGATTTTATCAATCGACTCTCCCTTTTGCCTTAATTGAATGAATTCTTCCTTGATTTTGTTGATCACGGCTTTTGGGCTATGATGTTTAAGGAATGGTACCTTAAACTCCTCCCAAGTCATAGTTCTTGTGGTCTCGATTCCTTGTTCTTTCTTAAGATTGTCCCACCAATCTTTCGCTTGACCCCTCAGTTGACCGGTTCTGTAAGCTACGAAGTCGGTCACATCACAGTGAGTTCTTTCAAAGACCCCTTCGATATTGCTAATCCATCATTGACAGACGATTGGGTCAACTTCACCGTTGTAAATCAGGGGTTTACACGCCATGAACTTGTTCTAAGGGCATGCCTTCCCTTTAGCCTTGTCCTTTTCTTGCTTGAGATTTTCTTTGAGTTCGTTTATCTTTTCGTCTACTACCGATAAGATCGTGTTTTGCAGTATATCCATGAACTATGGTAGACTAGTGTAACGCTTCGCATTTTTGTACCTTTCTTATTTTAGCAAGTCTTGTTGTACTTTCCATTTTTAGACACTTGTACTCTTGGTGTAATCTATTTTCGATTCTATTGTAATCCGATACGATCGATCATAATGAAAACGAAATTATTTTATCATGTCCATGTTAGACTTATGTGCAACTCGTAATCACAATTCACATTTTGAACGATATGTTATGCTTGAGTCTTGATTCTTTATGACACGTCGATGTGTGATACTCGTTAAACTGATTAAAACACGTAAAATAATCAAAAGTTGGAAAATAATATATGGCTTCAAGCCCCTTCGTACGAACCCACCGCAGCTAAAATCGTGGAAACCCTAATGCACCCTCCAATCTATAAATAGAGGCCTTAGGTCCTCATTCCAATTCGCCACTTCACTTGCAAACTTTCTAGAATTGCTGTTGCGATTAGAGGCATTGTAAGATTTCTTCCTCTCATTTCATTTACATTCTTCATTTTATTTCTTGCATTTCTAACCACAAACACTTGATTTTTCTCAAAAACCTTTGATCCTAACTATCTCAAACATGGTTTCCACTCGTTTTGCCTAGGCAAACTGTTGTGGGGCATCACTCGTACGAGATTGGATCGAAGATCTTAAAATTTTATAACTTAATTAAATTCTCGTTTCGAGTATTACACGAGCTTGGTGGAATCGGGAATCCATCAGACTCTTAACTCATCTTATAGTTAAGGGCCTGTTGTAGGGTTAATTTCCATCAAGAAACGGTCTGTTTTGATGGATCGAACATAAATTTCTCATCAAGAACAGTGGCTTCGTACAAAGGCACCATGCCTTGTAACAACCCGACTTTTTGAAGTCAAAGTACAAGTCAAAGTCAAAGGAAGAAAAGATTGCTAATTGGATCTATCATTTCTTGCTTGACTACTACTTGTACTCTCGAACCCAGATAATCGATACTTTAGTTTACGTTAATTTTAGTTGAAGTAACAATGTGATAAAGATAATTAAATGCTACTCTACTTAACGCTATCACATCGCTACCGCATCGCAATTCGAATTACAGGTTATGAATATTGTTTTACGTGTATGTGTTATTATTGTTACTTGTACATGTTTATTTTTGTTTGAGGTGTTTATTCGCAAACGCAATCGCAATTCTATCGCAACGCAATCTCATCGCGAACTCGAAATCTAAGGTTTACTTTTATGGTTATTAGGAGTTACGTTATTTGTGTAACTATTGTTTAATACTATCGCATTGCTTACTAGCAACGCAACGCTCAACGTACGAAACAAGAAGACGGAAACCAACTGGCAAAAGCCATCCGATCGAAGGACCATTCGATCGAATGGTCATCCGATCGGGAGGCACTCCGATCCGTCAACACTTTACACTGTCTCTTCCCCTCCTTCCCCTATAAATACTCACCTGTCACATCACTGTTCATGATGTGACAACTCTCCTCCGACTCTTCGCGTTCTAAGGCCATTTTCTCTCGATTCCTCGCAATTCTTATAAGTTTCTACTCCAAATCTTGTACATCCTTGATCTACACATACTTTCTCATCAATTTCACCATCAAATCTCAATTTTTCACCATGAAATATGTGGATTTGGAATGTTCTAGGATGATGTCATCATGGGTTCTCATGAACACCAAAGTGTGGCCTCATTCCATCAAAGAACAACTCAGATCCAAGGGATTTCAACATGTTTAAACACTGATTTCAAACACATTCCAAACTACTTCAAACTTTCTTCACTTTTACTCGAAACCGATAGAATCCGAGTCAGGCCTTCTGCTCATCCTCAAATGAAGTGTCGGTCTGAGAATGGGTTACTATCAAAGAGACAACCGATTCGCAGGTTGAACATGAAGCACCGTCATGAACAGCTGGTTCTGATTGAACGGGGTGATTCCCGTCCGACCGGACGAGTTTGACCTGATAGAGTTTCCGTTGTTTAACACCTTGTCATACCGTCTCGGTTAAATCGCAAAACTTTCTAAACTTACTGGATTTTACAAGTTTTCAAACGATCAGGTTGTCAATCGGATAGACGTCCGACCGGACCACCATCCGATTGAATGACTATTCGTCTAGGTAACTTGTGGTTTCAAATACTTAAACCATCTCAAAACTTCGAAGAAGGTCAGTTCCAACGAATCACCATCCGACCGAACTGTCATCCGTCCGGATGACCATCCGGCCGGATGACCTAAATTGTGGGAATACTTCTCATTTTACAAAATGAAATAACGAAAACTTCAAAGTTACATCATACACAAACACATCCATCCCAAACGGACAACCCTCCGACCGAATGGTCATCCGCTCGGATGACCATCCGTCCGGACGGTCATCCGATCGGATCACTACCCGTCCCACTTCACTCCGACACGCCGTTTAACACACTGTTCAACGCTTATACTGTCGTACTGTGTTTAGGATAATCTCTCAGTGCTCCCTTCAATCCAAGATTGTGTTTATTCATTAAACACGATCTGTGAGTATACTCGATCGCTTTTTGATTAAAAGAACTTTTGGGTGTTGCATACGTTTCTTATATCAAATCACAATGAGCACACAACACAACCACTTTTTGTATGCTAACCGCTCTCGCATGTTATACGTGTTTTTTACGAATGCTTGTATGTTATGTTTACATAGTGATTGTTGCCTGACACTTTAGCAACGATAGTACTATAGTTTGGACACAACACCTGTTGTGGACAGGGGTTGTTAAGGGTATTTCTTCACGTGTCACAGTGGTGATATGTGTTACGCATTCTACAACTCGCAGTCATGTCTATGCACATTTCATTGTCTGTAACTTACTTGCTTCATATTGCTACGTGTTACATGCTGGTTATGAGTAAAACACTTTCGCTACCATTATACTATTAAACTTGTATGCTCACCTTTACACTATGTGTATTGACTTTTATTTTAACGTATGTGATAGTTGTTTAGGATGCTATTTGCTTGCAAGCTGCTATGGAATCAAGGTTTAGGTGGTCAAGAAACCCACAAATAATTTATGAGTTGTCGGAACTATATTTGTCTTTGAGAACACTATGTTTGTAATAATTTTATTACTTAATATGTTATGGTATGGGACGTAACGTTAAATGTTCGGTAATTTTAGTTGTTATGGATTCTCTTGGACAATCTGTTTCGCTCAGTGCTGCGCCCCGATGTTTCCGCAATCTGTTGGGGTGAGACAGATTGGTATAAGAGCCATAACTATAGGGAATTAGGCAAGATTCCACCTAGTCCGGGTCGGTATCTTAGAAATGACCTAGTCTATAGTCTAAGTACCAACAGACCGACTTGTGCAAACCTAGTAGGGGTTTTGTACAAGCTTACTTGATATTCTCGCTCGAACTCGTTGAAAACTACACTCATACGCGAACAACGCATACTACCGCTTCGTGCAAGGTCAGCCTATCCTAAGGCTGGCAACACACAAAATTTTCAGAAATAAACGAGTGATTTGATCGAGATTAGGTGTGAAAACCGCAAACTCTCAACTAGAACGCTCCTTCGACGCACATTTTCACTATAAACAAGAGAATTTGCGTTGAATCCGGAGTGAAATCCATACTTCAACGAAAATTCTCCATCTATCTCATGATTCTATCACACAAACAGGAAAGCAGTCGTTAAGTTAGGGGTGAGACCCGAATCCTGACGACAAGTTCCAACCTCCATTTTGATTCTTACCAAACTCTCACAAAGTCTCGATGGATTCCAACGACTCAGCACACGCAATGGCCGAAAGGATGCGTGCCATTCACCCTATGATGGTGAGAAAGCACAGTCTATTAGGCCAAAACGTGTATTCGAAGTCTTTGTGAATAGTCGAATCACTTTGGGCAGTCAATGTCTAAACACCGAGACAATCTATCTTTAATTTTAAGCCGCCATCGCTGATTTTATGAGTTTATGTGTTTCGATTCTGAGCTCGCAATCCGCTGATTCTATGATTTTATGATTTTATATGTTTTATGTGGTTTTACATGATTATATGTTATACGTTTCGGTTTTGGTGATTCACTCGATTCCCGCTTGTCGCTTCGATAAACACACACAACTCGCACTACACATTTACCTCAAAACGCTAACAAATAGCGGAACTCTCACACACTATATTACTCACAATCGTTACTTGCTATTCGCCCTCGCAACTCTCGATCGCTTTACGCAGCTATGAAAAATAGGTGAATACGTGCAATATATGTAGGTGAATACGTGCAAAATATAGTGTACTATGTGGTTGTGGTGAGCTATGTGTTTATGTGTTTCTGTGGATTATGTGCCTACGATTATGTGCCTATGTGTAGAAGTGTTCCTGTGCTTTATGTGTATAAGAGTAGCTCGTGGAGATACGCTAGACTATGCTAGATTTAATCTACTTATGTCTGAGACCTATGGCGATGTCTGTTGCAGACAATGTCGTCATTTGGGTCGCATACTTCCCGCTCTGCACGCCGAAACCACGCTGACAAACTCATCGCCTCGCTAGTCGCCAAGCAGATGGCTAAGGTCATTCCGCAAATCGTCAGCGAGCTCCATGAAAACAGTAGCAAGTCCTCTGAGGAATCTAGGACTGACTCGCCTAAAGCTACTTTTAGCTTCAAGCTGTTTAAAGCCTGCGACCCCAAAGACTTCACTGGCGAAGACGGGCCTACCGCCATGTTTCAATGGTTCGATTCAATTGAAGTCACTCTGTACCATAGCGGTTGTCCTGATAACCTCCACACTGTCAACACAACTGGCGTTTTCCAGTCCAGGGCCTTGGACTGGTGGACTACCGAAATAAACAGGCGAGGGAATGACACAGCCTATGGGCTTACTTGGGAAGAGTTGAAGGAAATCATGATGAAGGAATTCTGCCCTCCCCGTGAGCTTCAGAAGCTGGAGGACGAGTTTTGGAACATCAATCAGGAAGGTGGCGACAATGCTGGTCATACTGCTCACTTTAAGCAGCTTAGCATCATCTGTCCCGGCCAAGTCTCTACTCCTGACATCACCATCAAGAAATACATCCGTGCACTGCCGGATTGTGTCGCTGATTTCGTGCGAGACGCCAAGACTACCACAATTGGGGAGACCTTCCTGCTCGCTGCCGAGATTAATGAAAAGCGAGTTCGGGCTGGTTACTTCTATAAAACCACCAAAAGTCTTCATCAAGTTACCACTGCTCCCACCACTGAAACCGCCGCAACGCAAGCTTCGAAATCTTCAAGCCGCAAGCGCAAGAACAACAACAAGAACAAGAACAAGAACTGTGCAGTCACCACCGCTCCACCCAATGCTGTCCCTGCTCAATAGCAGAACCTGAACCGCCAAGTAGTGGCACCCGCGACCAATGCACCACCTGCAAAGCATGCATACACCGGTCCGCACCCGTTTTGCCCTACTTGTACTTACCATCACCCTGTTGGGATCACATGTCGATTTTGTGTTCACTGCAACCTTTACGACCACTTTACTGCCAACTGCCGTACTTGTCCCCGTCAAGCTCAAGCTCAAGCACCTCCTGCTCCGCCAGCTCTACTTCCCGCTCCACAGGGACAACAAGAAGCTCCTGCTCACGCAAGAGCCTGCTATGCATGTGGTGATCCCAACCATTTCGCGAATGGCTGCCCGAACAAAGTGGTGAAGCAAGAGCCACAGCAGCAAGCAGTGCAGCAACAACACCACCACCAGCAGCAGCCATCTCAGCCAGCAGCCCGTGGGCGAGTCTTCAACATCAACGCTCGCCAGGCTCAAGCAGACAACAACGTGGTTAATGGTACGTTCCTCGTAAATGGTATATATGCTTCATTGTTTGTTTGATACTGGAGCCGATAACTGTTTTGTATCGTTTGAATTCGAAAGGCTCCTAAACCGTAAACGCGTTAATCTCCCATCGACCTTTGACGTAGAATTTGCCACTAGAAGAACCGTCACTGTTAATTATGTTCTTCGTAATTGTACGCTTGAACTCAACATTCACGTTTTTCCGATCAACCTTATTCCGATGCCGCTCGGTAGCTTCGACGTCATAGTAGGCATGAATTTTCTTCGTGAGAATCACGCCGAAATTGTTTGTTTCGATAAAATGATTCATTTCTCTCTCGCAAACAGTGACCAATTGTGTGTCTATGGCAAAGTTGCTTCGAAGAAACTACAACTCATGTCATGTGTTCAAGCAAGCAAGTATCTCCGCAAGGAATACCAAGCTTTCTTGGCACACATCGTAGTAGCGGAGAAGGAAAAGAAAGAGAAGGCAATGGAAAAAGATGCCTATGGTTCGTGATTTTCCTGCTGTCTTTCCTGATGATTTAACTGGTTTACCGCCATCTCGTGATATCGATTTTCGAATCGACCGCATTCCTGGAGCAAATCCTATCGCTAAAGCGCCTTATCGTCTCGCACCATCTGAAATGCGCGAACCCTCGAGTCAACTCCATGAATTGCTTGATAAAGGCTTCATTCGCCCTAGCACCTCTCCTTGGGCGCACCTGTCCTTTTCGTCAAAAAGAAGGACGAATCGTTCCGGATGTGCATCGATTACAGGGAACTAAATAAGCTCACCATCAAGAATCGCTATCCCTTGCCTCGAATCGATGATTTGTTTGATCAGTTACATGGTGCCACATGTTTCTCGAAGATCGATCTACGCTCAGGCTATCATCAGCTACGAATCCAGGAGGAAGATATACCTAAAACTGCTTTTCGAACTCGATACGACCATTATGAATTCGTCATCATGCCTTTTGGTTTAACCAACGCACCCGTGGTTTTCATGGATTTGATGAACCGCGTGTGTAAACCATATCTCGACCGCTTCGTCATCGTGTTCATCGTTGATATCCTTAACTATTCGAAATCGAAATCCGAACACGCACAACATCTGCGTTTGGTTCTCAAATTACTCCAAGGGAATCGACTCTATGCCAAGTTCTCCAAGTGTGAATTCTGGCTAGGGGAGGTTCAATTCCTCGGTCACATTATCAATAGTCAAGGTATTCACGTCGATCCCACGAAGATTGAAGCATTTAAGAGTTGGATTACACCAAAATCACCGTCCGAAGTTCGTTCTTTCCTCAGATTGGCGGGCTATTACAGTCGATTCATCGCAGATTTCTCGAAAATCGCTGTCCCGCTTACTTCTCTCACGAATAAAGACAAGCCTTTTGTTTAGGAAACCGAACAAGAGCAGGCCTTTCAAACTCTCAAGAATATGCTCTGCAATGCTCCTGTTCTCTCTTTGCCCAACGAAAATGATGATTTTGTAGTCTATTGCGATACCTCGAACCTTGGTCTTGGTTGTGTCCTTATGCAACGAGACAGGGTTATCGCGTACGCCTCTCGACAACTCAAGATCCACGAGAAGAACTATACAACCCGCGACCTCGAGCTTGGTGCAGTTGTTTTTGCGTTAAAGATCTGGCGACACTACCTATACGGTACCAAGTGTACGGTCTTCACAGACCATAAGAGCCTACAACATACCTTGAGCCAGAAGGAACTAAATATGCGCCAACGATTTTCAAGAAATCAGCGATTACGACTGTGAGATTCGTTACCACCCAGGCAAAGCAAATGTCGTTGCCGACGCCCTCAGCAGACGAAGCTATTTGCATAGCGTTCGTAATACTCAAGCCCAGCATAATCTCGAAGCTCTGATTCATGACGTTCAGCAATCCTGCTTCATTGAAAACACCTTGCGAGAGGAAATGAAGAAGTGCGGTGCTGAAACTAAATTTGTCACCAAATCGAACGGTATCTATTACTATCTCGATCACATCTGGATTCCAGATCGCAATAACCTTCGTGAGATATTGCTGACTGAAGCCCATAAATCTCGATACTCCATTCATCCCGGTGCCGACAAGATGTACCATGACCTTCGTCTTCGGTATTGGTGGCCTGGAATGAAGAAGGATATCGCTAACTATGTTTCAAAGTGCCTGACTTGTTCGAAAGTCAAGGTTGAGCAGCACAGACCCTCTGGATTACTCGTACAACCCGAGATCCCTATGTGGAAATGGGAGAGTATAGCTATGGACTTCATAACGAAACTCCCGCGCACGCCATCAGGTCACGATAGCATTTGGGTTATCGTTGATCGTCTTACTAAATCTGCTCATTTTCTGCCAATACGAGAAGACTTCAAGGTAGAACGATTAGCCCGGATCTTCACCGACGAGATCATCTGTCGACATGGGACACCTCGTGATATCATCTCTGACCGCGATGGTCGGTTTACCTCGTGCCTTTGGGAAACGTTTCAATCTGCTCTCGGTACTACTCTTAATCTAAGTACCGCTTTCCATCCACAAACCGACAGTCAGACTGAACGCACGATTCTCACCCTTGAAGACATGCTTCGCTCGTGTGTCATAGATTTTGATGGTAATTGGGCCGCACACTTACCCTTGGTCGAATTCTTGTACAATAACAGTTATCATTCTAGCATTCAAATGGCACCATTTGAGGCATTGTATGGAAGAAAATGTCGATCGCCTATTGTATGGCACGAGATCAGAGATGCGCAAATTACCGGTCCTGAGTTACTGAAAGAAACGACTGACAAGATCATCCAAGATAATCTCTTGAAAGCTCGGAGTCGTCAAAAGTGTTACGGCGATAGACGCCGCAAGCCCCTTGAATTTGACGTTGGCGATCACGTACTCCTAAAGGTTTCACCTTGTAAGGGGGTGATCAGATTCTGCAAGAAAGGAAAGCTTGCACCTCGATATGTTGAACCCTATAAGGTTCTGGAAAGGATTGGCAAAGTGGCCTACAGACTCGAACTACCGGAGGAACTCAGTAACGTCCATCCGACTTTCCACGTCTAGAACCTCAGAAAGTGCCTAGCTGAGCAGAATTTACAAGTACCACTTGAGGATCTACAAGTGGACGAAACATTACACTTCGTGGAAATGCCAGCCGAGATCATGGACCGAGAGACCAAGACACTTCAACGCTCAAGCATTCCTATAGTGAATGTGTAACACCCCAAAACCCGAAGATTTATATTCGTTAAAATGTTATGACATGGTACATCAAGAAATAAATAACTAGGCTATTTAACCTAGTTAAGTGTGAGGTTAGAAGTATTAATAGACAAGAGTTTGCCAATATTATTTAGTGGCAAACTTGAGGGACTAAAATGGGGTAAATGAAAGTTGTATTTATAAAACAAAATAATACACACAAACACACACATTTCGTGTGTTCTGGAACGACCAGGAAGGGCTCCAAGGGAGCCAAACCCTAGTTCTTCAAAAAGCTCCAAATTGAAGATTGAATAAAGGCTCAAATCTATTAAGGAACATGAATTAGTGATCACCTAGACAAGGGGATCGTGAGGTATGTCTTGAAACTTAGATTGATGAACTTGTATGAAGTGGGTTATGTTCCAATCCGTGAATTGGTATGAAATTGATCATTCATATGTGTTAGAATCATCATATAGAACACGGATTATGCATGGTTTAGGTTAAATTGATGTTTAAGGGTGAAACCCGTTTGTTATGATGAAGATGATGACATGGGTAAATCATCTATGTCTAAATTCTTGCATAATATTGATGTATTTTGATGTGTATGGTAGATTGTTGTTAAAGGAATGTGATACTAGTATGTTTGATGTTATGCATGAATGATCCATATTGATTAGAAGGGTAATTTGATGAATTATGTATGAGATTAGAAGAATATGCATGAATTAGTTGTACTATATGCACTAAATGGTGTACGCACACCAAGTGTATGATGAAATGTCTAAGTGAAGTTAAGATGTGAGATTGTATGAAATAGCTTGATATATATATGATTGAGATTAAGTAATGATGTAATTAGTAGTATACTAACGTGAAGAAGGTGCTTTAGATGGAACTTACACAAGAATTCGGGTTAAATGTATGTCTTGGTCAAAACTATGCATTAAGGACTTGTACGTTGTATTTAATATCACTAGGTGATAATATGGTTGTAAGCATAGTTGCATTGTGAGTAAGAAATGTATATAGTGTCATTGATATAGCATAAGTGATGATACAGATACATGAGGATAAGTCGAAAGTTGATATGATGAACTGTTGACTTTTGAAGGTCAACTACGCATAAGAAGCATGATTTGGTTTGTTGTCATAAAGGTAGAATTATAGGAAGTCTTATGGTACATGTTATGTTAATATGCGTTATTTGTGATTACATGATGAATTTCATGAGTTTGAAAGGACATGAATTGGATTATATGTCATATGCTTGTTAGTTGTGACTAAAGAAAGTCAAATGTGAAATATGCGATTATTATGATCGTTAACATGTACAATTGTGTATGCTAATGTGAATGTGATTTGGTGACATGAAAAGTATAGGAATCATGTCAAGAAGGACTCGAGCAGGAAAGGCTAACGGGTCAAAAGGAGGCAAGATAACGGACACGAACTCGGACGCACGAGGTAAGTGATTTCCGTAATCACTTCTTAGTTAAAGTAAGTAATAAAGTGTTGTAATTAATTAAGCATGATGTTTGAGATCGTATATGTGTTAAAGTCTTTCGTCGTAAAAGATGGAATTAAAGATGACCAAAATGCCCATGATGGGTATTTCGGGGTAAATGATCTTAAAAGTAGTTTAGAAACGAGTTATTCGATTAGTGTAATGTTTTGGACAAGTATGGAAGTAGGGATGATGGGTTGGTTAGTCATAAACCAATTAATGCGCAAATGCCCATAACGGGTCAAATAATTAGAATGTGATAACAAGCCGATAGGGCGGAAGATAAGAATTTCATTAATCCGGATGTGGGATTTTAAGTGTATATGATAGAATGTGAATTTACAAGCATGTAGGAAGAAACGGGAGGTTAAACGGGTATACGGGTTGAAAGTTATGCAAGTTTTAGCGCGTTCGGACAATGAATCGGATCTGCAGGAAAGCCATGTTTAGAGGGCCCGTCGCCGACGCCCTGATGGGCCATCGCCGACGCCCTCTATAACCACCACTTTTGTCCGACGGCTTATGTTACTGTCTACGGAGGTTGGGCCGACGAGAGGCGTCGCACGGTCGTGCGACCCAGGAGCACGGTCGTGCGATTCCGAGTAAACAAGTGTACTGGCTCGTGCGAGACCAGTGTTCCCGACGTCGTATGGGCCGCACGGTCGTGCGGTTATGACGCATGGTCGTGCGTCAGCTGCCAGTTCAACGGAATGCGCAGAATTCATCCGTAATCAGTCTTGTAACCTACAAGGAGTCCCGAATTGTATTCTAAGCTCATTTTAGAATGTTTATGAGGTACGATGAGCGTGTACGCAAGCATAAATGTAACGAATTAAGTATAAAGGTATGTATGTATGTATATGTATTTATGTGTGTATGTATG
Source organism: Helianthus tuberosus (assembly GCA_030545235.1). Taxonomy (NCBI): domain Eukaryota; kingdom Viridiplantae; phylum Streptophyta; class Magnoliopsida; order Asterales; family Asteraceae; genus Helianthus; species Helianthus tuberosus. The sequence goes on along the minus strand of JARYGA010000105.1, from coordinate 8,189 downwards.
TATGGAGGGATGGATGTATGCGAGTAGGTATGTATGCAGATGTGTATGTATGTATGTGTGAAGATATGTACGAGGGTATGTATGTATGTAATGATGTAGCAAAGGTTTGTATGCATGTAGAGGTGTATGTATGTATGTGTAAAGATATGTACGAGGGTATGTATGTATGTAATGATGTAGGAAAGGTTTGTATGCATGTAGATGTGTATGTATGTATGTATGTGTAAAGATATGTACGAGGGTATGTATGTATGCAATGATGTAGGAAAGGTTTGTATGTATGTAGATGTGTATGTATGTATGTGGAAAGATATGTACGACTGTATGCATGTATGTAATGATGTAGGAAAGGTTTGTATGTATATAGATGAGTATGTATGTATGTATGTATGTATAAAGGCATGTATGAGTGTATGCACGTATGTAAAGTTGTAGGGAAGATATGTACGTACGTAGATATGTATGTAAGTACGTATGTAAGCATGATTTAGAGACGATGAGGGTTAACGTTATTAATGGTGTACCTTGAGAATGAAAAGTAATGCAGGTACATTATTGAAGCCTCACCAGGAAATGGATATGCAGATGAAATGCTTAAAGCTTAAAAGATGACGAAGTGTGAAGTGTACGCGAATGAACTTTGTTCCTTTAATGTGTGCTAATGTTATGAATGTATGTGGTGAATGCAGGTTGTACGGATAATGAGCGATTATCACAAGGATTAGGGATCGAAGACCGAGTCACTAGAGAGATTGTACGGGGACGTTGAATGTAAAATGTAGTAAACATAAGCTATGTTTTTAATTAGTAAATAAGAGGATGACGGATTTTTGAATAAGAATTATGTTAAAGTTAAATTTTAAATAAGTTGAGGTATTTATAATGAAAGAAACTTTATGGTTAGAATTTCCGTTGCGACTTTTGCCATGTACGAATATGGGTGTAACAAGTTGGTATCAGAGCCCTGGTTTGAGAGAATCAAGTGTAAGAAGGTAAGTGCTTGAACTCAAACCTGTGTGCTCTTGTGATAAGAAACCCGTACAATCCAAGACTCGGTCAAGATCCAAAGGTAAAAGAGAATGTAAGTATGTACTTATGTATACGCATAAAGAAACTAACGGTTTTGTATATGCAAGGTAAGTATGAGCGTTTGAAGAGGATGATCCGCGAGTGCGGTCAAGTACCGACACCAAGGCATGAAATAAGATAAAGTTGAACCCAGGTACGTAAATTCAATATGTCGGTATATGAAATGGTAAAATGCATTAAGGGAAGAAAAATGCTAAATGAAGGACCATGATGGTATAGTAAACATGTTTTGAAAAATGATACACGTGCCGAAACCTAATTCTTCGGACATAAGGTGACAATTACACGAAGACACGAAACTAGTATGTGGATTGTGTACCTGGCCAGTACACGTGAAGCATATGACGTTCGTGGGACCGTGATAATTAATACAGGTATGTCCGTTAGAATTAAGTAGTAGGTGGACGTGAGGGTGAAGAGAAATGTAAGACTCTCAAGAATGAGAGTATGAAATGCTATGTTAGAATCCGCGAGACAGATTCGAAATATGAAACGCTATGTTAGAATCCGCGAGACGGATTCGAAATATGAAATGCTATGCTAGAATCCGCGAGACGGATTCGAAACATGAAATGCTATGCTAGAATCCGCGAGACGGATTCGAAACATGAAATGCTATGCTAGAATCCGCGAGACGGATTCGAAGCATGAAATGCTATGCTAGAATCCGCGAGACGGATTCGAAACATGAAATGCTATGCTAGAATCCGCGAGACGGATTCGAAACATGAAAGAAGTTAAAGTATAAATGAAATGTTTGAAACCGTTAGATGGATTCAAAACTTAGGAGGTACGAAAGGTATGAATGATGTGTTCGAATCCGCGAAACAGATTTAAGATATAAAAGACGGAACTAGTCTATATAAGAAGAAGTCGATAGCTTGACCATGTGTGCGTCAAACAAGTCATATAAGTAAATGTAAAGCAAATGAACAAAAGAATGATGGGAATGAAAATATCCGAATGCGTAAGTAACGAAGGGATATGTATGGTACAAATAACTAAAGAAATGTAGAACGATGTTAACTATGAAGGTAAGCACGTAGGTGTGACTATGAAAAGGTAGTTTTGTTGTGATAACAAGACAAGGGTTAAATGTTATGCAATGCGTCTATAGAATGAAATCTTAAAGGATGAGATGAAGGTATTTAATTTGTTATAAAATGATCATATGAGTGTAAGCATTATTATAAGTTTGAATAAGTATGTATATTAACCTATTATTAACGGGTCAAAGGAAATGAGAATGTTATATGAAAGTATGCCATGGAAAGTATAGACTTGTTAAGAAGAAGAAGCTAAATGTTTGAATAATTATGAAATGAGATAGGATGATTACTTATGATTACGATGTGAGTGTTAAGTCAAACATATATGTGTGTGTGTAAGGGGAAATGAGAAAGGTTTCGGGGACGAAACCTCTTTTAAGGGGGGTAGACTTGTAACACCCCAAAACCCGAAGATTTATATTCGTTAAAATGTTATGACATGGTACATCAAGAAATAAATAACTAGGCTATTTAACCTAGTTAAGTGTGAGGTTAGAAGTATTAATAGACAAGAGTTTGCCAATATTATTTAGTGGCAAACTTGAGGGACTAAAATGGGGTAAATGAAAGTTGTATTTATAAAACAAAATAATACACACAAACACACACATTTCGTGTGTTCTGGAACGACCAGGAAGGGCTCCAAGGGAGCCAAACCCTAGTTCTTCAAAAAGCTCCAAATTGAAGATTGAATCAAGGCTCAAATCTATTAAGGAACATGAATTAGTGATCACCTAGACAAGGGGATCGTGAGGTATGTCTTGAAACATAGATTGATGAACTTGTATGAAGTGGGTTATGTTCCAATCCGTGAATTGGTATGAAATTGATCATTCATATGTGTTAGAATCATCATATAGAACACGGATTATGCATGGTTTAGGTTAAATTGATGTTTAAGGGTGAAACCCGTTTGTTATGATGAAGATGATGACATGGGTAAATCATCTATGTCTAAATTCTTGCATAATATTGATGTATTTTGATGTGTATGGTAGATTGTTGTTAAAGGAATGTGATACTAGTATGTTTGATGTTATGCATGAATGATCCATATTGATTAGAAGGGTAATTTGATGAATTATGTATGAGATTAGAAGAATATGCATGAATTAGTTGTACTATATGCACTAAATGGTGTACGCACACCAAGTGTATGATGAAATGTCTAAGTGAAGTTAAGATGTGAGATTGTATGAAATAGCTTGATATATATATGATTGAGATTAAGTAATGATGTAATTAGTAGTATACTAACGTGAAGAAGGTGCTTTAGATGGAACTTACACAAGAATTCGGGTTAAATGTATGTCTTGGTCAAAACTATGCATTAAGGACTTGTACGTTGTATTTAATATCACTAGGTGATAATATGGTTGTAAGCATAGTTGCATTGTGAGTAAGAAATGTATATAGTGTCATTGATATAGCATAAGTGATGATACGGATACATGAGGATAAGTCGAAAGTTGATATGATGAACTGTTGACTTTTGAAGGTCAACTACGCATAAGAAGCATGATTTGGTTTGTTGTCATAAAGGTAGAATTATAGGAAGTCTTATGGTACATGTTATGTTAATATGCGTTATTTGTGATTACATGATGAATTTCATGAGTTTGAAAGGACATGAATTGGATTATATGTCATATGCTTGTTAGTTGTGACTAAAGAAAGTCAAATGTGAAATATGCGATTATTATGATCGTTAACATGTACAATTGTGTATGCTAATGTGAATGTGATTTGGTGACATGAAAAGTATAGGAATCATGTCAAGAAGGACTCGAGCAGGAAAGGCTAACGGGTCAAAAGGAGGCAAGATAACGGACACGAACTCGGACGCACGAGGTAAGTGATTTCCGTAATCACTTCTTAGTTAAAGTAAGTAATAAAGTGTTGTAATTAATTAAGCATGATGTTTGAGATCGTATATGTGTTAAAGTCTTTCGTCGTAAAAGATGGAATTAAAGATGACCAAAATGCCCATGATGGGTATTTCGGGGTAAATGATCTTAAAAGTAGTTTAGAAACGAGTTATTCGATTAGTGTAATGTTTTGGACAAGTATGGAAGTAGGGATGATGGGTTGGTTAGTCATAAACCAATTAATGCGCAAATGCCCATAACGGGTCAAATAATTAGAATGTGATAACAAGCCGATAGGGCGGAAGATAAGAATTTCATTAATCCGGATGTGGGATTTTAAGTGTATATGATAGAATGTGAATTTACAAGCATGTAGGAAGAAACGGGAGGTTAAACGGGTATACGGGTTGAAAGTTATGCAAGTTTTAGCGCGTTCGGACAATGAATCGGATCTGCAGGAAAGCCATGTTTAGAGGGCCCGTCGTCGACGCCCTGATGGGCCGTCGCCGACGCCCTCTATAACCACCACTTTTGTCCGACGGCTTATGTTACTGTCTACGGAGGTTGGGCCGACGAGAGGCGTCGCACGGTCGTGCGACCCAGGAGCACGGTCGTGCGATTCCGAGTAAACAAGTGTACTGGCTCGTGCGAGACCAGTGTTCCCGACGTCGTATGGGCCGCACGGTCGTGCGGTTATGACGCATGGTTGTGCGTCAGCTGCCAGTTCAACGGAATGCGTAGAATTCATCCGTAATCGGTCTTGTAACCTACAAGGAGTCCCGAATTGTATTCTAAGCTCATTTTAGAATGTTTATGAGGTACGATGAGCGTGTACGCAAGCATAAATGTAACGAATTAAGTATAAAGGTATGTATGTATGTATATGTATTTATGTGTGTATGGATGTATGGAGGGATGGATGTATGCGAGTAGGTATGTATGCAGATGTGTATGTATGTATGTGTGAAGATATGTACGAGGGTATGTATGTATGTATGTATGTATGTAATGATGTAGGAAAGGTTTGTATGCATGTAGAGGTGTATGTATGTATGTGTAAAGATATGTACGAGGGTATGTATGTATGTAATGATGTAGGAAAGGTTTGTATGCATGTAGATGTGTATGTATGTATGTGTAAAGATATGTACGAGGGTATGTATGTATGCAATGATGTAGGAAAGGTTTGTATGTATGTAGATGTGTATGTATGTATGTGGAAAGATATGTACGACTGTATGCATGTATGTATGTAATGATGTAGGAAAGGTTTGTATGTATATAGATGAGTATGTATGTATGTATGTATGTATAAAGGCATGTATGAGTGTATGCACGTATGTAAAGTTGTAGGGAAGATATGTACGTACGTAGATATGTATGTAAGTACGTATGTAAGCATGATTTAGAGACGATGAGGGTTAACGTTATTAATGGTGTACCTTGAGAATGAAAAGTAATGCAGGTACATTATTGAAGCCTCACCAGGAAATGGATATGCAGATGAAATGCTTAAAGCTTAAAAGATGACGAAGTGTGAAGTGTACGCGAATGAACTTTGTTCCTTTAATGTGTGCTAATGTTATGAATGTATGTGGTGAATGCAGGTTGTACGGATAATGAGCGATTATCACAAGGATTAGGGATCGAAGACCGAGTCACTAGAGAGATTGTACGGGGACGTTGAATGTAAAATGTAGTAAACATAAGCTATGTTTTTAATTAGTAAATAAGAGGATGACGGATTTATGAATAAGAATTATGTTAAAGTTAAATTTTAAATAAGTTGAGGCATTTATAATGAAAGAAACTTTATGGTTAGTATTTCCGCTGCGACTTTTGCCATGTACGAATATGGGTGTAACAGAATGTTCGCTGGGAAGGCAAACGCGGCGCCGAGTTCACTTGGTAACTCGAAAGCGACATGAAGGCTAAGTATCCACATCTATTCGATACGCCTGCGCCTTAATTTCAGGATGATATTCCCTAAAGTAGGGGAGGCTATAACAACCCGACTTTTTGAAGTTAAGGTCAAAATCAAAGGAAGAAAAGATTGCTAATAAGATCTATCATTTCTTGCTCGACTACTACTTGTACTCTTGTACCCCAATAATCGATACTTTAGTTTAGGTTAATTTTAGTTGAAGTAACAATGCAATAAAGATAATTAAACGCTACTCTACTTAACGCTATCACATCACTACCGCATCGCAATTCGAATTACGGGTTATGGATATTGTTTTACGTGTGTGTGTTATTATGTGTTACTTATGCATTTTATTTTTGTTTGAGGTGTTTATTCGCAAACGCAATCGCAATTCTATCGGAACGCAATCTCATCGCGAACTCGAAATCTAAGGTTTACTTTTATGGTTATTATGAGTTATGTTATTTGTGTAACTATTGTTTAATACTATCGCATCGCTTACTCGCAACGCAATGCAACGCTCAACGCATGAAACAAAAAGACGGAAACCAACTGGAAAAAGCCATCCGATCAAAGGACCATTCGATCGAATGGTCATCCGATCGGGAGGCCCTCCGATCCGTCAACACTTTACACCGCCTCTTCCCCTATAAATACTCACATGTCACATCACTATTCATGATGTGACAGCTCTCCTCCGACTCTTCGCGTTCTCAGGCCATTTTCTCTCGATTCCTCGCAATTCTTATAAGTTTCTACTCCAAATCTTGTACATCCTTGATCTACACATACTTTCTCATCAATTTCACCATCAAATCTCAACTTTTCACCATGAAATCTGTGGATTTGGACTGTTCTAGGATGATGTCATCATGGGTTCTCATGAACACCAAAGTGTGGCCTCATTCCCTCAAAGAACAACTCAGATCCAAGGGATTTCAACATGTTTAAACACTGATTTCAAACACATTCCAAAGTGTTTCAAACTTTCCTTCAAACTTTCTTCACTTTTACTCGAAACCGATAGAATCCGAGCTCAGTCAGGGCTTCTGCTCATCCTCAAATGAAGTGTCGGTCTGAGAATGGGTTACTATCAAAGAGACAACCGATTCACAGGTTGAACATGAAGCACCGTCATGAACAGCTGGTTCTGATTGAACGGGGTAATTCCCGTCCGACCAGACGAGTTTGACCTGATAGAGTTTCCGTTGTTTAACACCTTGTCATACTGTCTCGGTTAAATCGCAAAACTTTCTAAACTTACTAGATTTTACAAGTTTTCAAACGATCAGGTTGTCAATCGGATAGACGTCCGACCGGACCACCATCCGATCGAACGACTATTCGTCTAGGTAACTTGTGGTTTCAAATACTTAAACCATTTCAAAACTTCGAAGAAGGTCAGTTCCAACGAATCGCCATCCGACTGAACGGTCATCCGTCCGGATGACCATCCGGCCGGATGACCTGAATTGTGGGAATACTTCTCATTTTACAAAATGCAACAATGAAAACTTCAAAGTTCCATCATACACAAACACATCCATCCCAAACGGACAACCCTCCGACCGAATGGTCATCCGCCCGGATGACCATCCGTCCGGACGGTCATCCGATCAGATCACTACCCGTCCCACTTCACTCTGACACGCCGTTTAACACACTGTTCAACGCTTATACTATCGTACTGTGTTCAGGCTAATCTCTCAATGCTCTCTTCAATCCAAGACTGTGTTTGTTCATTAAACACGATCTGTGAGTATACTCGATCCCTTTTTGATTTTAAGCACTTTTGGGTGTTGCATACGTTTCTTATATCAAATCACAACGAGCACACAATGCAACCAATTTTTGTACGCTAACCGCTCTCGCATGTTATACGTATTTTCGATGAATGCTTGTATGTTATGTTTACACAGTGATTTTGCCTAATACCTTAGCAACGATAGTACTATAGTTTGGACTCAGCACCTGTCGTGGACAAGGGTTGTTAAGGATATTTCTTCATGTGTCACAATGCTGATATGTGTTGCGCATTCTACAACTCGCAGTCATGTCTGTGCACCTTTCATTGTCGATAACTTACTTGCTTCACATTGCTACGTGTTACATGCTGGTTATGTGTAAATCACTTTCGCTACTATTATACTATTAAACTTGTATACTCACCTTTACATTATGTGTATTGACTTTTAATTTAACATATATGACAGGTGTTTAGGATGCTATTTGCTTGCTAGCTGCTGTGGAATCAAG
>JARYGA010000104.1:0-72743 GCA_030545235.1 Helianthus tuberosus | reverse complement strand
AAAGAGTTTTGCTTGAGGACAAGCAAAGATTCAAGTGTGGGGGTATTTGATGTGTACAAAATGCAACATATAAATTACATCAATAGAGGCATAAACCAACCTTTTTTAGTACTAATGTTGGAAAAAGCGTGTTTCTTTCTTCCTTTTGAATTTACAGGACCAAATGAACTTAAAAGAAAAAAAACACAAATAAGCAGCAAAAAACCAACATAAATACAAGAAGAAGGAATAACGTGACATGCCCGACCTCTCAGCAGCATCTCCCAAGAAAAAACAAGAAAATAGAGGCTGACCACGGGGTCGTGCCCAGCCAGGCATGGGTCGTGTTCAAACCTCACACATAAAGACAAGACCAGCGGAAGCTTTTACGCCCACCACGGGGCCGTGCCCAACTCACCATGGGGCATGGTCAACTCTCAGATTTGTAGAATCTTGATAGTACAGCGAAGAGTTGACCACGGGGCTGTGTCCAGAAGCCACGGGGTCGTGTGGGGCCCTCTGCTGACAGCTGCAATTAATAAAGGAAAAGAAAGAGCTGGCCACAGGCCGTGCCCAATGGACACGGGGCCGTAGCCGGGGCACTGTTATGACTATAAATAGGGGTGCTTGGTTCACTTCAAAGGCATCTCTTGGCAAACCACTTCTCTCTCACTTTTCCACCACTCCACCACCACTACAACACCAACACCCACCACCATCATCCATCTTTCATCATTAGAGTGTGTAGTAGTCTCAGGATCCAAGATTGATAGTAAGAGTTCTTGTCAATCAAAGGCCATGCTTGGCTAATCTCTTACATCACTTGGTGAAGACAGATCTTTAATGTATTACTTTTGATTTTTAATCTTTCGGTACTTTTTAATTGGGTATGTATTAATGACTTTAATAACTAGTTTCTTATGTTGAAAGTGAATTTTCTTTACCATTTCTTCATGATGTCATTGATTTGCTCATTCTTGTCTTTACGGTCTATATAAAGCACGTTAACTACTTGGAAGGGGGTTAAAAGGGTGGTTTGGTAAAGTTCTTGTCTCGTTCAGAGTATATATCATGCGAGGACTTGGTTCAAGCTTACTAGGACCTCCTTCAATGCCCCATAGGTATTGGATGGTGAGGGTGCGAATAGCTTGAACCCCTCATATGTAAACTACTATTAAAACTTTAAACCGGCTTCTTGGTATTGTATCCTTGCTGACTCAAACCACTTAGCCGAGGGTAACGTCACCTTCAAAAGAGGGGCCTACCACTTTTCGCATTAATGACTTATTTAATTATCTTTCAATATTCCGACCCTTTGGGATTGTATCCCTGCTGACTCAAACCACTGGGTTGAGGGTAACGTCACCTTCACAAGAGGGGCCTGCTACTATAACTGAGATAATCTCTTAAAAAGTCCGAAAGTGCGAAAATCATCAAAGGGTACATTAAAGAGGAGTTGGATCCAAGTGATTCTATCTTGTCTATTTGTTATTTTCATTTTATTTATCTTTTAATATTTAGATTTACTTTCTTGTTTAAAAACTTTTATCAAAAATTTAGATCGATTAAACGTTGACAATAAAACAGTATTAAAAGCTCTTGTGTACTTGGACGACCTCGGTATCTTACCAACACTATACTACACTCACGATGGGTGCACTTGCCCTAGTGTGTGTTTCATATGAGTAAAATATCGTGTTTTATAAATTTAAAACTTGACTAATGCATAAAACGAACTTAAAATATTAATAAAATCATATCACGCTCGACACGCACCACTTAGCCTTATGTTTATTGAAACATTGGCATGTAGCTCATATGAGGGAGCTATAAGTCCTTTTTTTCTAAGCTTCTTGTTGTGTAACAACTCTCGCCAAAATTATTATTTCTTATTTTATTATGTCGAATAGGAAACCCTAATTGAGTCCCACAAGTAATATTGCATGACCCCTAAAATTTTCAGAACAGATGGAACTAGGATCAGGACCCCCTAAAACTCAGGGGGGGTATCCCCTAATTGATAATTATCTTCATAACTCGTTGTAGGAAACGAATTTCATCGAACTGTTGACTCACCTAAGCTAAGTGGACACGAGGCTACCCTACCCTAAAAAGAGCGTCATCGCGCCACGCGACAGGGACTGTTTTTCAGTATAAATTCTAGGGGTTGGCACTTGCATGGCGCTGTTGTTACGACGATCAAATTCGTTTCGTACGTCAAGTTATTCACTGTTTAGTTCAAAAACACACACAAGCATGAATCTCTGCTGCGACAACAGGGTAATAACTCGATCACTGCTACGATACAAATGTCCGATCGATTGAAACCGATCCGATGGATGTTTAAGTGCTGCCCGGATCCGGGCTATACTTTGTCATTCGTCGTGAGGGTTTTGATTTCGTGAGTTTATCGTAAAAAGTTGTATTAAGTTACTGACCTAGTTTCGTGTGCATTGTTATTTAACTAGGTTACAAGGCTAAATTAGTAGGCAAGGTTCTGTCCAACTAAACTTGCAATGTGAGTCATTCTCTTTTTATCAAATTGCTTTACAAAACCCTAAATGTTTTCCCGTTATACTTTGCAGTGATTAAGTCTTTGCTAATCTTTAATTACTGGCAGTATGTGGGGGTTTTGTGCACATTACTACTAACGATTTATCACTTTATGTGGGCGAGCCTAATTAGTGATATGTCCACAGTCATAGATTCGGTCGAGTGACAACTGAACCAGATAATTATATGATAGGGGCAAATATAAAAAACCCTTAATACTGTAAATTTATAACAATGTGTCTTTTGTGCAATTTGAATGACTCACCAGTATTTCCCCGCTGATAAAAATCTTTTTAAACATGTTTCAGGTGATCTGCTGTGATCCAGGAAAAAGTGTCGTGTAGCACTACAAGTTTGAAGAAGTGGCTCAATAAAATAAATAAATATGTTTTGTAAAACAGGGAATTTCCTTGTGAAATTTCCTTTATTGTAAATTATGGGGTTTGTCCCAAATGTGTGAAATAAAATAAATTGGGCATTTTCAAGCTTAAACGATCCTGTTAACATTTCAGCTGCCAAATTAATTAAAATACCACGGGTTTCTGTCCCGCGGCTTTTGGACCCGGTAACACCGGGCCGAGGGCCGTGACAGAAAAAGGTGGTATCAGAGCCACTGATTTAAGCCAATTAAGTATTTAGAAATACTTAGTTTTCTGATTTCCATTCTGTGATTTTGTGAAAACTTAATTTACAATAAATAAAATTTTAACTTAAATTTGTGTGTGTTTCTTTATATGTGCTAACAGCATGAATGAACTGTCGGAGGCACTCCGAAACTTTACTATCCATAGCACCGATATGGATACCACTGGCACCTTCACTGGCTACCAGGCTAATACTGAAGAGTCAATAGTATTCCAGGCCCAACCGCAGGAGAAACCAAAGCCGAAAAAGAGAAGTAGGATCTTGGACTGGAAACGTGGGGGTAGGAAGAAACCAGCGACACAGAAGGTTAAAAAGACTGAGGATCCGAAGGATAAAGGAAAAGGAAAGTAGATCGGGGAGAGTTCAGGGCAAGCCCAGGAAATGCCACCGTGGGAAGAGCTGGATCGCAAACTGGCCAATAGCGACCTCATCGGACCTGTAGATGAAAACCTCTTCAATTACCCCGCTGAATCCCAACTCCCAGTGAATCTGGAACCTGCTATCCCATATCCTATTGTCAACCCCCGACCCCTACAAGGAGAGCTGGAAGAATGGTGGACCACTGACTGGCAATTTCAGAGTCTCTTGAATAACCCTAACACCTATTTTCCCTAGTTTGACCCTGAGCCTGCACCAAACCCACCTATGAGCACAAAAAACTTGGCTGAACTCCGCCACTATGGTGAAGAACTGGTGAACGCAAGGAATCGAATCCGAGAAGTGGGAGAACAGATAATACGATGAGAGGGAACGTCGTTTTTGAAAAGTCAGCTGACGGGGGTGTGGTTATGTGTTTAATAATAATGAAATAATAATAAAAATATAATCATGTAAAATAACTTAAAATAAAACTTTTGTAATATAACTGGTGTGTACGGATGCCTACTAATATATAAAAATATCAACGTCGCAAAGTCGACAATTTTGGCTATACGTGTTGACATGATTGTGTGTGATTGCTTTATTACGTTTGGTTGTTATTTATTTTGTGCCAATGACTTATATATATTGTTAATTACCAGATGGAACATGCTGGTAATGAACCAGTTAATGAAGTTAACCAGTCCGAACAAAACAATGAAGATCACTTTCTTAATAGGCAAGATATAGAAAACATCGTTGCTCAGGGAATAGCCAATGCTATCTCGGCAATCGTCGCTGCTGTTAAAAGTCCTGTTGAACCTTCCCAAGCCAACCAAAGTAAACGCATGCGCGACGACAATTTCAGTAATAGTGTTAACGGAGGCGGCAATAATGACAACATGATTCAAGCCCCGATACTTAAGAAAATGAAAGTTGCAACACCTGGTTGCACTTATAAAGAATTTCTTGCCTGTAAACCTGTTGAATTTGCAGGCAATGAAGGGGCAACTGCTGCACTGTGTTGGTTGGAGAAAACCGAGGCAGTAATTAAAATAAGTAAATGTGCCAAGGAAGATAAGATCATGTCTACTTCTCACCTTTTTAAGGAAGAGGCATTAGAATGGTGGAACACGGTACTGCAAGCCAAAGGAAGTGACATGGCTTATGCCATGAGTTGGGAAGAATTTAAGTGTCTAGTGGAAAGGAAATTATGTCCTGAATATGAAAAGGAACAAATGGCGAATAAGTTCCTGAGCCATCGAATGGTGGATGTTGACTGTCGAGGGTATACTTCGAATATGCCAGAATTGTGCCCACTCTGGCCTCGCCAGAACCGATACTTATCTCTCGCTATATTTGGGGTTTAATTAGCGAGATTCGTGATATCGTCAAAGCTGCGAGACCCCGTACCATTGACGATGCGGTGGAATTAGCCAATACTTTGACCGACGGGCTGGTGCGTACGCGGGAAGAAAACAGGAAAAAGGAGTTAGCCCAAAAGATTACCCAAGGATTTCGTGTGGGTAGTAATATTAACTTCAAAAGGAAGGGAACTGGGTCCTCTTCCACCCCGCCATTTTGCGGGAATTGCAAAAAGAAGCATTTTGGAAAATGTAGAGAAAATTGTAATTTCTGCAAAATTCCGGGCCATCGGGAGGAGGAATGCAAAAAGAAATCAAGGATCTGCTACAACTGTGGAGAAGCTGGGCATTTCAGACCAGAATGCCCTAAATTGGTCAAACCAGCGGATAACATGGCCAAACCTGCTGAAGGAACTAATAAGAAGAACGCAAGAGCCTTCCAATTGACCACGCAGGAAGCCGAACTGATTCCCGACGTAATAGCTGGTACGTTTCTGGTACACAACGTTTATGCGAAAGTATTATTCGACCTGGGTGCAAACCAAAGTTTTGTAAATACTTCTTTCTACCAAACTCTTAAGCTACCCTTAACCAAACTTAGGCAGATTTATACAGTAGAAACGGCAGACGGGAACTCTGTTAATGTAGATACGGTTTTGCAGAAAGAAAATATAGAACTTTCAGGTCATAAATTTTCTGCAAACCTATTACCTATGAATTTAGCTAGATTCGATGTCGTATTAGGAATGGATTGGTTACTAGCCAACCATGCTCGAATCCTCTATGATAAGAATTCCATAGAAATTCATACACCATCAGGAGAAATAATCGTGGTTACAGGAGATAAGCCACGTAAATCAATGAATTTCATTTCGGTAATGAAAGTTGCTAGTTATGAACGAAAGCAAGGAATAGTGTATATGATTTCGGTAGTCATTAGCACTAAGGGTAAGGAACTTAAGGAAATTCCTGTAGTATCAGAATACTCGGATGTATTCCCAGAAGAACTACCAGGATTACCACCAGATAGGGAGGTAGAGTTTAGAATTCATCTGATTCCTGGAACTACACCCATAGCTAAAGCACCCTATCGGTTAGCACCCACTGAAATGTTAGAACTAAAAAAGCAGTTAGATGAATTGCTTAGTAAAGGATTCATACAACCTAGTTCATCTCAGTGGTGAGCACCAGTATTGTTTATGAAAAAGAAAGATGGTTCAATGCGAATGTGCATCGATTACAGGGAATTGAATAAGGTTACAATTAAGAATCAATACCCATTACGTAGGATTGATGATCTTTTTGATCAATTGCAAGGTGCTAGATACTTTTCTAAGATAGACTTGCGTTCAGGATATCATCAGTTGAAGGTACAAGAAGAAGACAAACCTAAAACCGCTTTCAGAACTAGGTATGGTCACTACGAGTTTACAGTTATGCCATTTGGACTAACAAATGCCCCTGCAGCATTTATGGATATGATGAATAGGATCTGTAAACCGTATTTGGATAAATTCGTAATTGTCTTCATCGACGATACACTTATTTATTCCAAAATTCAGGACGAGCATTGTAATCATTTACATGCACTCTTAACTCTGTTAAGAAAGGAGAAGCTTTACGCCAAATTCTCGAAGTGTGAATTTTGGTTGCAGGAAGTGCAATTTTTAGGACACATGGTGAATCATGAAGGTATTCATGTAGATCCCTCCAAAATAGAAGCGATCACCAAATGGAAGGTCCCGCAATCAGCTATGGAAGTTAGAAGTTTTCTAGGGTTAGCTGGATACTATACACGATTCATTAAAGATTTTTCTAAGATAGTTGTGCCATTAACTAAGCTAACATGTAAATCAGTTAAGTTTGAATGGGGACCCAGGCAGGAAGAGGCTTTTAGGATTTTAAAACAAAGGTTAACAAACACCCCAATTCTTGCCTTACCCGAAGGGACAGAAGATTTTGAAGTTTATTGTGACCCTTCTAAGCTAGGATTAGGATGTGTGCTAATGTAACGCAAAAAGGTAATTGCGTATGCCTCAAGGCAATTGAAAAAGCACGAGGAAAACTATACGACACATGACTTAGAATTAGGGTCGATAATTTTTGCCCTTAAGATTTGGAGACACTATCTGTATGGAAGTAAGTTTACTGTCTATACAGATTATAAGAGCTTAAGATACATATTTGGGCAAAAAGAATTGAATATGAGGCAAAGAAGATGGATGGAAATTCTAAGTGACTACGACTGTGATATCCAATATCACGAAGGAAAAGCAAATGTAGTCGCAGATGCTCTAAGTCGTAAGTATCATGAAAAGCAAAATGGAGTTCGTGCTCTTAGATTAAATCTACAATTAGATTTAATGGAACAACTAAAGAATGTTCAAGCAGCAGCAATCAAGGATGATGCTGAAGGAATGAAAGGAAGAATAAAAGACTTGCAGCAAGGGGCTGATGAAATTTGGAGATTCCACAAGGAAAGGATTTGGGTACCTAAGCAGGGAGAGTTAAGAAATAAGATTTTACATGAAGCCCATAAATCTAGGTATACCATGCATCCTGGTAATAATAAGATGTACCAAGATTTAAGGAATAACTTCTGGTGGATAGGAATGAAAGAGGACATAGATAGATATGTATCTAAGTGTCTAACTTATTCACAAGTTAATGCAGAACACCAGAAACCTTCAGGGTTACTCCAACAATTAGAAATGCCTGTTTGGAAATGGGAACTAATAACCATGGATTTTGTTACTAAGTTGCCCAAAACCAGAAAAGGTAATGACACAATTTGGGTAATTGTGGATCGATTAACCAAATCAGCTCACTTCCTGCCCATGAAGGAAACTTTTAGTATGAAAAGATTAGCCAAGTTATACGTAGACGAGGTAGTATCCTTACATGGAGTCCCACTCTCTATTGTATCGGATAGAGATAGTCGTTTCACTTCGCATTTCTGGACAAGTTTTCAAGAAGCAATGGGGACCAGACTCTTGAGCACTGCATACCATCCCCAAACAGACAGACAAAGTGAAAGGACGATTCAAACCCTGGAAGACATGCTCAGGGCATGTGTAATAGATTTTGGTGGAAACTGGGATAATCATCTTCCCTTAATTGAATTCTCCTATAACAATAGTTACCATTCAAGCATCGAAGCTGCCCCGTTCGAAGCACTGTATGGACGAAAATGTAGAACTCCAGTTTGTTGGGCAGAAATAGAAGAAAGCCAATTATCAGGTCCCGAAATCGTACAAGAAACCACCGACAAGATAACTCAAATCAAAGAAAGACTAAAGACCTCTCGAGATCATCAGAAGAGTTATGCAGACAATAGATGCAAGCCGCTAGAATTTCAAGTTGGAGACAAGGTACTCTTAAAAGTTTCTCCTTGGAAAAGGGTAGTTCGGTTCGGTAAGAAGGGAAAGTTAAGTCCAAGGTACGTAGGACCATTCCCAGTAATCCAGCGAATAGGACCAGTTGCTTATCGCTTACAACTACCAGAATAGCTGGCTGGAGTACATGACGTATTTCATGTATCTAACCTCAAGAAATGTTTGTCCGACGAATCCCTGGTAGTACCTCTCCAAGACATAGAGGTAAATGAAAAGTTAAAATTTGTAGAGAGACCACTTCAGATAGAAGATAAAAAGGTCAAGTTTCTCAAGCACAAAAGACTAGTACTGGTCAAAGTCAAGTGGGATTCAAAGAGAGGACCTGAGTACACTTGGGAACTGGAATCAGAGATGAAGCGAAAATATCCCTACTTGTTCTAGTAAATCTCGAGGATGAGATTTTAATAAGGTGGGGAGGATGTAACAACTCTCGCCAAAATTATTATTTCTTATTTTATATGTCCAATAGGAAACCCTAATTGAGACCCCCAAGTAATATTGCATGACCCCTAAAATTTTCAGAACAGTTGGAACTAGGATCAGAGCCCCCTAAAACTCGGGGGGGGGGGATCCCCTAATTGATAATTATCTTCATAACTCGTTGTAGGAAATGAATTTTGTCGAACTGTTGACTCACCTAAGCTAAGTGGACACGAGGCTACCCTACCCTAAAAAGTGCGCCGTCGTGCCACGCGACATGGACTGT
This sequence comes from Helianthus tuberosus, assembly GCA_030545235.1. Lineage (NCBI taxonomy): Eukaryota > Viridiplantae > Streptophyta > Magnoliopsida > Asterales > Asteraceae > Helianthus > Helianthus tuberosus. Next base: position 63,741 of record JARYGA010000104.1, on the reverse strand, counting down.
TTTTCAGTATAAATTCCAGGGGTTGGCACTTGCATGGCACTGTTGTTACGACGATCAAATTCGTTTCGTACGTCAAGTTATTCACTGTTTAGTTCAAAAACACACACAAGCACGAATCACTGCTGCGACAATAGGGTAATAACTCGATCACTGCTACGATACAATGTCTGATCGATTGAAACCGATCTGATGGATGTTTAAGTGCTGCCCGAATCCGGGCTATACTTTGTCATTCGTCGTGAGGGTTTTGATTTCGTGAGTTTATCGTAAAAAGTTGTATTAAGTTACTGACCTAGTTTCGTGTGCATTGTTATTTAACTAGGTTACAAGGCTAAATCAGTAGGCAAGGTTCTGTCCAACTAAACTTGCAATGTGAGTCATTCTCTTTTTATCAAATTGCTTTACAAAACCCTAAATGTTTTCCAGTTATACTTTGTAGTGATTAAGTCTTTGTTAATCTTTAATTACTGGCAGTATGTGGGGGTTTTGTGCACATTACTACTAACGATTTATCATTTTAGGTGGGCGAGACTAATTAGTGATATGTCCACAATCATAGATTCGGTCGAGTGACAACTGAACCAGATAATTATATGATAGGGGCAAATATAAAAACCCTTAATGCTGTAAATTTATAACAATGTGTCTTTTGTGCAATTTGAATGACTCGCCAGTATTTTCCCGCTGATAAAAATCTTTTTAAACATGTTTCAGGTGATCTGCTGTGATCCAGGAAAAAGTGTCGTGTAGCACTACAAGCTTGAAGAAGTGGCTCAATAAAATAAATAAATATGTTTTGTAAAACAGGGAATTTCCTTGTGAAATTTCCTTTATTGTAAATTATGGGGTCTGTCCCAAATGTGTGAAATAAAATAAATTGGGCATTTTCAAGCTTAAACGATCCTGTTAACATTTCCGCTGCCAAATTAATTAAAATACCATGAATTTCTCTCCCGCGGCTTTTGGACCGGGTAACACCGGGCCGGGGGCCGTGACATGTTGTGACATGTTTTATGTTATTAGCTTTCTATGTTATACGGGAAGTTGTTACGTAATATATGGGGAAGCTAGAAGCGTTGAGCTCATGGCTAGGAGCTTGTAGTTGGAAGCTATTAGCTATGAGCATCATAGGTGTGTTAAACGTTTCGTATTTCCTTTCAAGGTACCAAGTGCTGAAAACCCAAATGTATTTGAACCAAAGAAGCCGGAGAATCACTCCAAGTGAGATTATCAAAAATTCGAGCTAGATGTGAAAGCCTTTAGTATCGTGGTTGTGGCACTGCCGAATGATATTTATTCTGACCTGTTGCATTGTTATAGCGCCAAGGAGCTGTGGGATGCACTGAAGGAACAATTCGGTGGAACGGAGGATGTTATCGAAAATACTCAAGAAATCCTTAACCAGCAATAGGAAACCCTCACTTGTGTCAAAGGGGAGACCCTGACTCAACAGTTTGAATGTTTTTCTTGTTTTATCAGTGAATTGAAGTTGGTTAATAAAGAATTTACTAAAACCACGTTAATTAACCGATTTTTAAGATCTCTGCCTGAAAAATAGGGCACTATTTCTATAGTGATGAGAACATCCCCAGATTTCAAGGACATGAGGCTGACCCAGCTCCATGGAAAGCTTCTAACCTTTGAGAGGGAACTTGTCCAAAAGAAAAAGCTCTAGGAAACTGGAAAAGTGTCAGATAGTTACGTTTTTTGTCACAGAACACTTTTGAGTCAGGAGGGTTCATGTAGTGGAATGGGAAATTATCAGAGTTTTGATCATTTTATTGATATATCAACATGAATCAACACTGATCAACATTCCACAAATTATGCATTTGCAGCAAATGATGATACTTATCTCACTGATAATCTATCATTTGTTCTCGATGATCTTAAGCACATAGACCCAACTGACCTAGAAGAGATGGACGTCTTGCACCAGGTAGCCCTACTTAGTCGGAGAGCTAACAATTTTTACAAAAGGACTGGTAGGACTTACCCATATTAAGTGGGAGGTCAAAGGTGGGGTTGGATTAATCTAAGATAAAATGCTTTAAGTGTAATAAGTTAGGATATTTTACTTGAGAATGCAAGAGTCAAACAAGTAACTCTGCACCAATGATCACATACGCTAGTCAAAGATCTCAACATTATACACAACAGTTTTATCCCCAAAATACCCCTAGATCAAATGTGTAAAACACAGCCCACTTTGCACAAAACTTAAGTCATGTATAGCCCATGTTCAAGCACCACAAGCTGCTCTTACTCCTGCTTCTGTAGAGCCTAGTCAACAGAGCTTCTGTAAACAAGGCTATGTTGACTGGAGTAGCTTGCCAGAGAACTTAATAGATGAAAACTTTGCTTTAATAGCAAAAGATTGTGTTGAACATAAAAACTTTTGTTTTATGGCTCTTGAGCATTGTTCATGTGAAAGAAGATCTAGTTCAAACCGTTGTTAGTGAAGAGATTGCTAGTAAAGCTGTTGAAAACTTTGGTCTAACATTTGTTGGTGACTAGGAGCATGCAGAAAGGATGGATGAGAAATATCCCAAAAGTTCAACTGATTGAATCAATGTGGATCAGGTTGAAATAGTTGCCTCTAAGGTATCACTTCAAACTCTTAAATAGTTATGTTCTTATGACTGCATCATAGCTTTTGCTAACATAAAAGAGGTGAATGAAAATCTTAGAGAAAAGGTACAAATCAGTGAAATAGTTCTTGAAAATTTGAAAAAGGATTTTAAAACAAGAATTGCTGAAAAAGACCTTGAAATAAGCAGTCTGAGACATGAAGCAACCATAACCAAGGACTAACTCCAGCCAATGATAGAAAAATATCAAAACTGTAAAAAGGAGCTGGAATCCACACAGATCACCTGTGAGCGATGGGTTGAAATCTGTCATGGTTATGAGATGCTTCTAGATAAACAAATGAAAAGAAATGTGAAGTTTGATGTTGGTTTTAGAAAATATGACTAAGAACATCAAGCCAACACTTACATTGACTCTCAATTGGTTGAGGTCATTCCGACCACATCAAAAGGTGAAGAAATCAAGATCACTGAACCTAGTGACAAGAAAATAACATTTGAAAAGCCACTAAGTTCCATTTAATCTGAAAAACAAAAGTATGAGTTTAAACCTACTTGGTCAGATAAATGTGATGTTATTGAGAACTATAAACCAATTGACTTCACCAACCCAAATGGCCTCGATACACCCAAGATAAAAATCATTCCTATTGCCAATTCTCAAACATATATTAAAACAGGTTATACCTTATGGTCACTTCGTTTGGTTAGTTATATGATAAGTCGTTACTATGCCATCGAAAATGACCAAAATGCCCTTTTTGCACATAAATCCATTTTAAACATATGTAACCAAACTTTTGATATATAAACTGATGTAATAACATGTTCAAACATGTTTGGGCATATAAGACTTATCATAGCTCATATCTAACCATCCGAACACGTATTTACGCAAATGACACATTAAAGTAGCGTAAACTACCTTAACGGGTCATAACTGGTCAAAAGCACTTAGGACTCATTCCAAATCAGAATGTAGACTTTGTTAAACCATTTCATATGAGTTCCAACACTCATTTGGTTTACAAGATCTCATTCTACCCGATTCTCCGATTAGGTCCCTACTTATTAACATAGTTATCCGATACTAGGTGCCACTTGATTCCTTGATCCTTCAAGCTTTGTTTGATCTTTTATACAAGACTTATACGCAATCCCAAGTGAGTACATAGCTCCCCTCTTTTACGTTTTTCAAATTTTTTGGGGTGATTCATATGTGTAGCCGATTTATTTTCTAATGTATGGCATATACGTGTTTACTAAGTGCTTTTTGTGTATTATTCCGATTATGTAAACACGACGATTGAGAACACGAACCAAATCCTTAAAAGATCTATCTATCTTCATAGTTAGATTCTTGTAGGATATTTGAAGTACATTCTTAGATCTTTCTATCTTCATAGTGAGATTTTTAAGAAGTGCTTTACACGGCGATGGTTATTTGTTTATGTGTAGAGATTGTTGGTGATTTAGATAACGAAACTAGAGTAATACATTAAGAACTCGGTGGATACGCCGCTGGTACTTCCTATATATAAGTGTGCTTATTGTATTACCCTTCGTATCGTTATCCCAAATCACCATTAGGATTTAGGATGTTATTATTCAATGATTCAATGCGACCAAAACCAAAGTATAGTATGATATACTACCAAATCACAAACCAAAGTATATTTTGATATACTACCAAAGCATAGTTTGATATGCTATAAATGTGATATTGTTTACCAAAGCATAGTTTGATATGCTATCAATATGATATTGTTTACCAAAGTATAGTTTGATATACTACCAATTGTTAACCAAACTAGGTCCTTATAGTATCTATCTATCTCCATAGATTAATTCTTGTAGGATGTTTAAAGTGCTAATTTGAAATCCTTGACTGGATTTAACTATGTACTTTAATGTGTATATGACAAGACGATGTGACAAAACTGGATCCTTGTAGCATCTATTTATCTTCATAGTTAGATACTCGTGGGTTGTTTAAATTACAATTGAAGTCCTTGATTGGATTCTTTGTGTACTTTAATGCATGTTTACAAGTTGATGATTATGTATGTATGTGGTTAGTAGTGATTTAGATAACGAAACGAGTGTAATACCATAAGAACATGGTGGATACGCCGCTGATACTTCCTATATATAAGTGTTCTTATTGTATTACTCTTGTAGCGTTATCCAAATCACTTTAGGATTTATGTGTTAGTTGATTCAATGTACGATTATCCAAATCCTTGTAGAATCTTCCATATTTTCATATGTTAGATTCTTAGAAGGATACCTAAAGTATTATTATAAATCATTGACTTGATTTCTAATAATACTCACTCAAGTTATGACCGATTTCAATATTGTTATTGTTAATACTTGATTGGATTTCTAATAACACACTCACAAGTTTTATGACCAATTTCAATGTTATTACAAAGATCAAAGTACAAATTTCAATGGCATAAAAATTACCTAGTAATAATCATATTGCCATATACAAAACTCTTTGTCACAAGTTTCCACAAATAAACTAATCTATTGCAATACTAAACCTTTTGCTATTCCTAGGCTTCAAAGATTCCATTTTCAAATAACAACTCTCGTAGCTGTTAAAGTATTGCAATACCAAACTTTTTGGCATTTATTTGGCTAACAAAACCTATGTACTCGCCAGCTTTTATGCTGACTCTCATTCTCACATATGTTTCAGGATTTCGATTATTCAAGCAAGCAACGCATAGGATTGCATCCAGGCCATAGACTTCTTTAATCAAAAGACAAATACACGTATTCTTTGTTTGTAAAACAATGTTAACAGTAATTAAACAATTTAGTACCAGTTGTTGTGGGCAATTTGTAACGTGACTCCCTGATATTTCCGTCGCGTGTTACGCGATTGGGGTGTTACAGATTGGTCTGTTTCAGAAAAGAAAGACAAGGGTAAAAGGAAAGATAAGATTCCAGCTATGATGTGTGAGTTTTGTGGAAAAACAAATCATTGGGCAAAAGACTGTTTCAAGTTAAAAGCCTATGATATCAATAGAGGTAACAACATATGTGAATCTACACTTGGGTGCACCATTTGTGGAAAACTCAACCATTTGACTCAATGATGCTCTTTTCTTAAACCACATGATATAAATCGAAAAGGGTCAAGAAAGAAAATGAGTTTCAAAAGTGATGATGGCCCTATCAACAGGGAACAACCATCACTTCCCAACAGAGTTGAATCTTGTTAATATTCTGTCTCATAAAATTTAAACCTACATCCTACATAAAAGACTAGTCAACCATCTACAGCACCACAAAACCCACTCCCTAGAGGCTATGGTCAACCACCATGCACCTGGGTACCTTATAGGTAGGAAGAACCTGTGCACCAGCCCCAAAAGCCAAGGGCAAATAGACACCCTCATGGGTACAGTCATCTCATTGGGAGTGGTCAACCTCCAGTAGACCCAAGTGTGCAAGCACTTGAAAGTAACAGTCTTTCAAATGTAACTTTTACACGCATGATGGCCAAAATCCAAGAAAATGTGGTAAAAGAAACTGTTTTTGAAAACCAAGCAATAGATGTTGAAAAATCTGTTGTTGAGACTGCTGCTTTTGGTGACCATGGTGCACAACCCAACACTGTGGAACCCACCAGACATTTCTATACAAACCACTTCCATCTCCATCCCCAAATCCAAAAGAAAAACAAAAAATAAAGGATCTCTAGATGTTGAGATGCCAGAGATACCTTTTGTAACACAAATGCAGCTAACATATGGTGTTACTTCCTCACAACAGATGCAAACATCTTCACTCATCTAAACTCCTCACTCATCCTCACAAAAGGAGAGTGCTGTAAGCACGGGGGGACACAAATCAAGGGGGAGATATAACACTTGAATATCTCTACTCAAGCCTCTCTCCCAGGGCTGCTTCTCTTTCCACACCTCCACCCACTTCAAATATACTATTAGCTTTCTCAACATTTCCTGATGCAATTGATACAACTGACTTGCACATACCTAGTTCCTCTCAATAACAAATCACAGAGAGTACACTTCAACAAGTGACTAGGGCAAGTTCAGGGATCATTGCTATCCCATAAGCAAAGGAGGCAACACCTCGTGTGTACCAAGAGACACAGACAAGTATTTCAAGTGAGACAATCGCTACAACTGAAGATACAGCAGTTCCACAATTTTTACATCATTAAGATCTCCTTGAGGGCAATAACTCTTGAGACAATAGTCTCTTCACCAGTTGGAAGTCTCCAGTACCAAGAACAAGGAGCACTTGGTTTAAAACCAAATTTAACCATCTCAAGTGGGAATTCAGATGATCCTATTAACTCTGTCACGCAGGTCAACCAAATTTGCAATACAACAAGAATGAGGGGCGGTGGTTAGCTCATGGTTGGCCCAAATTTAGGTTGTTTTCACAATCATCATCAAATTTATTTCAGGTTGAATAATCTGTATATGAATAGGAAAAATATATGGCATTAAAATTTAAATCTTACAATGTTAAAATTGTTGGTTCAGTTCTGTTTATACATGAGGGAAAACAATAAAACATACCTTTGATTGCATCAGCACAGGCTAGCAGAGAATCCAGATGGAGACGCAGCAATAAGGTTTGACATGATTGTCATCTTGGTCTGGTTCCTCCTTAGGGTGCAATCTAATGATGGGGACTTAGAAAACCGAAAAGGGTATCGGCTTAGGAGAGGAAGTCGAATGTTGATGTTATGACTAATGGGGTGTGTCTAATTGTGTAACTGAGTAACCCTTTAACCTCCACATAATTCTCCTTATATAAGCACCCAGGAGGAAACCTAATTAGTTAATAAGGGTAATATGGTCCATCAACAATTACCAACTAATTATTTAATAGGTTATTATATATTTTGATCTATATAATGTAAATGATTATAATGGCTACTAGATTAAATATTATACCATAATATATTTAATCTTACATTCTCCCACTTAGCCGAGTAATCATTTACTATGAGTATTAGATAAGCCTAATCAGGAGTTAACACTCATTTTAGCCTTAAACAAGTACTATAGCAGAGAAATACAGCCGTTGAATCATTATGCGACTCAGGACCCCCATTAATCATACTATAGCCTTAATTTAAAACCTAATCGTTATGATCAAAATACACATAAGCCCTTTGTTTGATTTGTAACTATATTTGTCTATATGCCATTATGCTAGCTTGACATATTCTTAGAGACATACAAAATCAAACTGATGAGGAAAATTAACTAATACTTATTCATTCATAGTACGACATGCGGTTGCGCATGGCCATCAATTAATACCCGTCTCTGAGCTCTCTTAATAAGACTTATGGGTAATAGCCCTTCAGTTATAGGATCCTTAAGCATATCATGAATGTATTCGATACAAAACTTAGTTTCCTCAATTCGTTCATAAACGAATAATTGATTGCGTATCGAAACTTAATGCAGCACCTCTTGAACTGTTACTGTTCAAGGAGTTATGGTAGCTGACTTTATCACACTAAGTCTTCAAAACATTAATTATATGGAGTTAATCAACTTATGAGTCCACTGATAAATTTCCAACAACATTTAGTGACTATATTATGTCGTTATAACTTAGGTTGTTAATATCAGTGCATTATGACTCCTCCATGAAATAGGTTTTGTCTGCTGACATAAAGATATACCCGAAATTACATTTTGTCATCTTTGAATATCTCAAAGTTAGAGTAATAAACCGGTTTTAATTCTCACTTCTTCTTTAAATTATAGCTTCTCGTTTCTTTTAAAGATATTGTAATACTCCATTAGATGCTTCACATTAATCTAGACATATCTAGTGTGTTGCAATGTGAGTTATATCTAAACGAGTATAGACTTAAACTTACATAAGGCTTCCAATTAATGAAGCGTAAATAAATAATCTCATTTATCCTATTATCCTCTAAAGGAAAACACTATTGTCTGTTACATACGTAAGGACCCATTTAATGTTAAACTTATGGAACAGAACTAATATCCCATTGGGTCTATCTCAGTATGTTATGATATCAATCACGTAAGAGATATCTCTGAGATTTATTATATCAAAGTTTGTGTTAACAATGCTTTGACTTATGTAACATATACTTGTCAAAAGAATATCATCTATATAGACAAGTTTATCTTAGTTGCTCCCACTCATCTTGAGGTAGGTACATTTATCCACTTGATTCTTGATGAAAATAATTACGTTAGCTTTTCATCACATTATGATGTTTGCATTAACCCATACATGGATATTATTGGCTTACAAATAAAGTGTTCTTTAACCTTCAGTTTGAAATTTTAGGTTGTTATCTAATGAACATGTAAATGTGTCAGCCATTTGTTATGGAAAATTGTTTATAATGTTCATCTAATGTAGCTTTAAACTATTATAAGCTACTAGAACAGTGATGATCCTCAAAGAAATCTTCTGTAAGATAGGTAAGAAAGACTCTTTGATAATTCATCTCTTTCTGAGTGTAACCTTTGACAATCAATCATGCTCCTTTGTGTCTTAACGTTTATATTATGATTTGGTTTAGTTATGAACACTCTTAGGTAATTCAATCAAATCCCAAACGTTATACAAACACATAAAATTAGTTTTACTAGAAAACTGTTTTATTCCATTTAGAAGATTAATTGACACTAATGGCTTAATTTGAAGAGATAGAATCAGTAAACATTTCCAAAATCCATTTCAACTTCAATTAGGGAGGTTATGTAATCATCAAAGTTAGTAGGTTTTTAAACCTAGATGACCTCCTGAGTTGATTATTGGGTTCATTAGAAGTTTCAATTTTATGGATTAGCTCTTGGTTAGGTTGCTATCATTTTCCTTCTAAGTTTGAAAGAGTTGGTGCAGTATGGTGTACAAGAGGTGTAATCGGAGTTAAATTCGGAGTGAAATTTAATGACATTCTTCCCCCCGCCTCTTGTATTCCTTGCAAGTCATGATAAGGACTTTGACTGCTCCCACTAACCTTAGAAATCTTTAGGAACTCAGCATGCTTATGGTCAATATGTAACGACCAACAAATTCTAATAGAGAAACGAGTTAATGACGTTAGTTGTTGTAGTTTCTCTTGTTGAGGATTATATTAGTTTATGTAAGAAATCTAAGTGTGCCCACAATTAAGCAACAATGAAACTTTTGTAAGAGTAGCATTAGATTTTAAGGAGACAAGTATTGATGAAACAGTGTCGTGATGAATCGGTGTCTTGTACAAGAGGTGTAAATTGAAGTAATATAAAGTTTTCACTCCCCCACCTCTTGCAACTATTGCAAGTTATTATTAAGACATTTAATGCTCCCACTGATCTTTGATATCTCTAGAAATGCTACAAGAGAAGTTTCAATGAGGTACGTGACGTGGGAACCTATCATATATACGTTAGACTTTATTTGATTTCTTTAATGTCCAGATATCACAAGAATCTTTAGGGACATATCTAATAGAAAACTTATTAAGTATATATATGAATAGGTTTCTTCTAAGACTATGAGCCATATGCGACAAAATTTAGATACAAGTTGATAGTCTTTCAAATGATAAATGAATTATGTCTGAATATTCCATTTTGAATAAGTTCCACGAATGTCAATGAATGACTTATGATGGACCCATACTTATTCCTTAAGCCAAGTAATATTTAGGGCTATAATGTCATGATTTAAAATCACTTAGAATGAGATTAAATGAAAAAATCATCCTCATTAACCATGTCATGATTTCTCATGAATTTTGGTTATAATGGATGAAATTTATAAGTCTCATTTTCCTTTTGTCAAATTCTCATTTTCATGATGACAAAAGTTGTGAAAATGTAAGGTATCATCTAGTTCCATCTTAGTAATGTTTCAATCCAGATATTTAGAACAAATAAGATGAGAGTTTAAGGTAAGTGTGACTTTATGTTGACTATTTTCTGTCACACCCCGACCGCGTAAAACAACAAGGCGCGGCGGAAACATCGAGGCGTGTTGCAACAGAATCATTGTTTCATAACCATGGATACCAAAAAGTGTTTTGTTTTATTAAACATTGAATAATTACATCGTCTGGAAATCTAAATACACAATTTAAACATAGTCTATCATTGTTATTGAGTCACTAAGGCCTTGTCCAGTCCTATGTGAGCATGCATCCTATCAATCGATATCATTCAACAATACCTGAAACATATGTGAAAACGAGGTCAGCAAAGAAATGCTGGCGAGTACATAGGTTTTGTGAAAATAAGATTCATGACTTCTGTTTAAGAAAATGTTTAGTCATGAACCTTGTAATTTGCTTTGTCTTTGTAAATCATTTGAAAAATAATAAGTTTAGATGATATGTATAAATAAGAGAATAATGCATGATTAAATGAATAACCATGTAAAATGAGTTTGTATAAGTTAAGTTGTTTGTACAACAATGTATTGTGAAAAGTATGTTATTTGTATAAAATGTTATATGTTTAAATTGAAATGATTTAAACAACGCTACGATATGTAATACCATATAAGCACTTATATATAGGAAGTACCAGCGGCGTATCCACCATGCTTATATCCTATTACACACGCCTCGTTACTTAAATCACTTACTCAAACCAAACCAACAATGTAAGATGTCTATGTGTAAACCAACTGCCCAATGTATTGGAATAATATGTCAAAATGTTCATGTCAAGATGCAAATCATGTTATGTATAACCAATGTCAAAAGTGTTTGTGTCAAATGTAAACCATGTAATGTGTAACCAAAATGATATGTATGGCTAGTGAAATGCATCAACTAAACCATAGGTGAAACGCACAAAACAAAGTATTGAAGTAAAACTTGGTTTAAATCAATACTATGTTTCGTGGAAATGCATGATCAAATGTAAATCATGTCCAAATATTTACCCAATCGTTAAAACATTTTGTGAAATCGTTCAAATCGTTCTTGTTGTTTTAATCGTTCAAATCGTTCTTGTTTTAATTGTGAAACTACTTTATGGTCGATTTTCTAATAACATTCAAACCTTCTTGACTCGTTCATCGTTCCAACTCGTTCTCGTTCTTAACAAACCCTTACGAAAGGGTAAATTAATAATTATAGATTCAGTCGTTACCCAAAATACCCACACATAACCATGGGTATAGAGAATAACGGGATTTGTCAGATCCTATGGTACCATAACCTAATACTGGTCGGCTTGATCATTGCTAATGAATGTCATTGGTTATGTAACTACAACCAACAAGTTTGTTCACTTTATTGAAATCGTTCTTGAAACCATTGTAATTGTTTTTGAAACCATTGTAATCGTTCTTGAAATCATTGTTAAGACATTTAGCACATATGAGTCACCCCACAACAGTTGAAAACAGTAAAAGAGGGGAATAATGTACTCGCCTGATAATGCTTAGAGGTCTTGAACAACAACCAAGCAAAGCTAGAGGGAGCACGGAATCAATCGGCAGTCTAAAACCATATAAATAAATCGGGCCTGAGTCGGAAGATCGGATAGAATGAGGGCTTGTAGACCAAATGAGTATGGGAACTCATGTAATATGGTTTAACAAAGCCTACATACTACTATGAAACCAAACCTAAGTGTTTTCGACCCATCGCGACCTCATTAAGGTAGCTTATGCTACTTTAACGCATCGTGCGCGCAAAGCGCGTTCGAGACGTCTAACTAGTCCTATGACAAGTATTATATGCCTATACATGTTTTATCATGTTGTATAATCAGTTATGTATAAAAGTTTAGGTTACATAATCTAAATTACCAATTATACATGAAAAGGGTATTCTGGTAATTTACCTAAGGCATATAAACTATCTATCATACAACTACTCAAACGATGTGACCATAGGGTATAACCTCGGAAGGTTATTCCCTACCTACTATGGTCACCTAATGTGTTTGGTCGGATCCTAATGATCGACCAAATGGGTCGGGTTCGAAGGTATAAGCGATTTATTAGATCGCTTACCCTACAACCCTAGACAATGTGGTAATCAGTAGGCATAGTCCCAAGGGACTATAACCAACGTGATTACACTCACGTTGCGAAGTTCAAACGAACTTCGCATTGACCATAAACTGGTCAACGCAGAAAGTCAAACAAAGTTTGACTTTCAGACTCGAAAAGCAATAAAAGAACGAAAGAATACTTACGAAGGGTCCCCGAATGCTAATCGTGATCCAAGTAGCTCAGGTATGAAACAATGGTTTCAACTTAGAGCTTCTAGGATTAGATTCTTGTGGTTTAAGCAATGGGGTGGATGGGTATTTATAGGAATACCCGAACCGTTAGGATTGTTTCTTGAATATCGTGATCGAATCTCGTGCGTACACTTGTTGGCAAGTTGTGGTGACTAAAAATGGGTTCTTATCAGCTGACTAAGCAAGTGTGAGTGTGTGGTTGTGGATTAAACAGCTGGAATCTGCTGTTAAATGCAGTTAATCTGGTCAGAAGGAGCCATGCGGCCCGCTTCAGGATTCACAAAGGCTCAGGCGGGCTGCCTGGCCTTGTCTGATCAGCAACATGTTTCAGAATTTACAGTTTCAGTCCCTGCACGTGTTTAAGGCCATTCCCGAAACTTCCAAGGCCCGTAAAGCCAACTTTAAGGCCCTAAAATGATGCCTAAACATTGTGGACATGAAACATGCTCAAAAATATCTCAGATTTCGGTTCGTTTGGCCGTACGATAGCGATGTTCGCTTAATTACGACGGAATGCGCATAAGCGCGAAAAACGATCCAAATGACGCGACGAATAGATTTTTCTTATGCCAAACACTAAAATAAAATATTTTAGTGCTTACATAAATTTTTGGATGTCCGGATGTATTCAGAACGTAAGTTATGCGCGAAAATGCAAACTTGTGCACTTTTTGACACTTTTAGTCCCTGAATGTCCCAAAAGTATATTTTAGCACACCGAACCCCTCAAAGCCTATTTCTAAACTATGTAAAGGATATTTATGGTATGTTTAACTTATGGTCATGTTCCGGAATGTTCGTTACAGTTCAAATTGGCATACTTTCGCATTTTGTCAACTTTAGTCCCTGTAAGCGATTTAACTTGTTTTTGCCATACCAAAGCCTTCAAAACTTATTTCTAAGTTATGTAAGGGTTATTTAAGGTATGTTAAGCCAATGTCACTATTCCGGAGTGTTTGTTGCATTAAACTGGTTATATTTACGCATTGGTGCGCGTATAACCTTCCAGAAAGCGATTTAGAGTTTGAAATTGAACAAAAATTGATATGTGCAAATGATACACATATTTTTACAAATCCCAAGTATGAAATACAATATTTCATTGGTTTGGTATTTGTTTGATGGTCGCAGTGACCCAGGTGTCACAATGCAAACCTAAAAACCTTCATAACATTGCTTAATTATGATACTATATTCTGATTAATTTTCAGAATATGTAAGGTATCGAAAAGCTTTGTTAAAAGACTGCTTATTATGGTTCTTATAGCCTTAACATTTAATTTTGTCACTAACTCTCATGTTAGTTATTTGTCGAGTTCTGGTAAGGAAACGTATGGAACTAGAGTCAACTAATCATGTGTTAATTGGAATATTAAAAAAATTATCAGACTTAAATATCATTAGTAAGTGACTATCTAATTAACTTATCCAACTGTTCTTTAGAGTAATGGATAGTCTCGTTGCTTATGCCTAGTCTAATGGCATAATTATGCAGTGAGATTTTCACTTGAAGAACCTTAGAGTTGGGATTTTGTACTTGCATTTTGTCTATGGACCTTAGAACAATCCTCTTTTAAAGTATTAGTGGTTCTAAGGTGAGTAACAACTTATTTTCCAGCTTCAAACATTTATTTCTTTGTACATATGTTGCTTATCAACACACTCGTTATACTTTGGTACTTTTGAGTGTTATAGTTGATTTATAATGCATCAAATTGTACAAGTGAAAATCTTAGTATGTAATGTACTGGAAAAATGTACTTATTTCCATGCGTAAGCCCTTAACTTTATGGGTCATGGTATTGTACATTATTATGTATTCACATATACCACTTAGCTTTATAATTTATAATTTAAATGAAGACATGTATCTTAGGAGTTCTAGTGATTATTCCACAATTATAGATTAGTCTTAGGAAAGACTTAATCTGGAATAACCTTTTAGTGACAGCACTTATTCTTGATTATCATAAGAGACATCATGTTCGATTTATCCTAATCGTCATGCTTTACTTTTCTTCTGTAGTGCTTTATCAGAAGAGAGCAATAGGATTATCGTGTCTTAAGAGATAATCAATGATTTAATTTAAGAGCTAATTCTTATAGAAACTTTAAGCAAAACATATTAGATTTAAAAAATTAGAGTGGATGAGATATAGACTTATAGTGAGTAAAATTATGGGTACTAAGAATAAGGCAGACGAAATGGTCATAAAACTTAATTAAGGATCATTAATATAAGGTTCATTATGTGAAGATGTTGTGATATGTCTATTACTAACATCAAAATAATAGACTTAGCTAAAATTCTACTTAAACGAAGACAAAACAGCTTTGGCCAGAAGTGTAATCATTTAAGCATATGTGCAAAGTGGTTGTAACAAATCAGCTTTGGCCAGAAATTGAGACAATCACTTTAGTTATGCACTTGTTGAGTATGCCATCTATGAATGAATTAAATCAGCTTTGGCCAGAAATTAAGACATTCATGCTTATGATGCACACACAACATAGCTTTCGTAATACTTGAACGATAAGTAGATGTATCAAGTCAGCTTTGGCCAGAAATGATATATCAAAAACTCATTCAAGTTAAGCCATTTTAGTTTTGTAAAACATTATTTGATCCTTATTAATTAACTAAATATTTACAAAAACCAGTTATTTAATAGCAAACCACCCTAGTTCACATTAAACAGCTTAAAATAATGAGGTTTCGAGTCACAACCTTGTTGTCTCGAGTCGAGACCTTTGTCTCGAGTTATGACCTTATGGTCTCGAGTCGAGACCTTATGGTTTTGAGTCGAGACCTTATGGTCTCGAGTCGAGACCTTTGTCTCGAGTCATGATCTAATGGTCTCGATTCATGATCTAATGGTCTCGATTCATGATCTAATGGTCTCGAGTCGAGACCTCTGTCTCGAGTTGTGAAGGTTTAATGGCCTGATGATTTCGAGTCGAGACCTTGTTGTCTCGAGTCGAGACTGATGGTCTCGAGTCGTAATATGATGGTCTCGAAACTTCCTGTTAACAGCTGTGAATGTGGAAACATAACTGAAATTCGAAATCTAAGGGATTATGAGATATGGTTTCCTATTCTAATGCTGATCTGATTTTATCAAATATTTCAAAATTATAATCTGTCTATCTTTTAACAGTTTTCGAAAAATCTTTAGAAGGCAAAATCAGATCAAAACAGGAAAAACACTTAATAATCCGAATCATATTCCAAAACATAACAGAATTTTTCGAATTTTCCTAAGAACATGATGAACCCTAAAAAAAAACATAAATTCTGGAACCCGAAACCTGAATTTTAATAGCTTTTCTAAACAGATTTCGGTTAAAACATAATCTAGTTAATTTCGAATGAGCATATGATTAACCTTTTTCGAAAACAATGATCTCGAGTGGACATGACCGACTCGAAACCGGCTGTTAGATTCATAAGGTTTCAAAAAAATTCCGTTTCCAAGTTTCAATCCCAGAATTATGGATACGAAAAACAGAACTGACTAATCAACATATGCTCTGATACCACATGTTGGTTCAGTTCTGTTTATACATGAGGGAAAACAATAAAACATACATTTGATTGCATCAGCACAGGCTAGCAGAGAATCCAGATGGAGACGCAGCAATAAGGTTTGACATGATTGTCATCTTGGTCTGGTTCCTCCTTAGGGTGCAATCTAATGATGGGGACTTAGAAAACCGAAAAGGGTATCGGCTTAGGAGAGGAGGCCGAATGTTGATGTTATGACTAATGGGGTGTGTCTAATTGTGTAACTGAGTAACCCTTTAACCTCCACATAATTCTCCTTATATAAGCACCCAGGAGGAAACCTAATTAGTTAATAAGGGTAATATGGTCTATCAACAATTACCAACTAATTATTTAATAGGTTATTATATATTTTGATCTATATAATGTAAATGATTATAATGGCTACTAGATTAAATATTATACCATAATATATTTAATCTTACAAAAATAATTTAAATATAGAAAACTCTTCGTATTCTACAACATCTTGATTTAAGCTGTAAAATGATTTAATGGTTTTTATTTTTTCGGAAAGGTGATTTTATTTTAATTATTTCATCTGTGGGACTCGAAATTAAGATCTCCAAACCTTAGTGTTCTTAAAGGTTTAGCCTTTGCTAATGGACCATCAACCCCATTGCTTCATAGCCACCACACTATTTAGTTCCTTACGATGCATAAATTAGGGGGCCGTAAAAATCGACCCATATTCATCATGTTTATTTTGCAATGGTTTGTAACAATTTGCTTCATGTTGTATTATTTGTAACTGGGTATCAAAATTACCAATAGTTCCATTGGAACACTATAGCCTTATAGGGCATGCAAAGGAAACAATAATACGATGTTAAATCACTACAACATGACTAGCAGTATGATAACTTGATAACGTCCATTGTTACTTCAAACAAGGGTGTTCAATATTCGGTTGTAAATCGATTCAACCAAAAACCAAAGAAAAAACGCATAAAACCAAATTGAATTACATATTTAGTTTTTAGTTTAATTTTAAAGTGAACAAGATAATCAACTATATATTTTAACCTTTGAACAACACATTAAACATTTAACTAAATAAAAAGTCGAGAGTCTGAAATCCAAACCGATTAACATCCATCTTGTTAAAATACGGGTGCCACTATGATTTGTCCAATTTTGACCAAACAAATATCCAACTCGAAAAAACCAAGACCCTAACCAATAAACACCCTTAAACAAAATCACGAGTTCTCAATGCGATACATCATTTTCATAATAAGATATTCAAACATAGTTAAAAAAAATATGCAAAAATACCACCAATGTTCAATACAATACGTTTATTTTCATAATAAGATATGCAAACACAATTAAAAGAAAAAAAAACAAAGTTAAATAGAAAATATGCAAATAAGGGATTCAAAAAACCATATGCACCAGCTGGGAAGTGAGAATCGAAGAAAACATGCAAAAACAAAGTTAAAAAAAAAAAACCAAATGCATCAGTTGGGAATCGAAGAAAAGTTAAAAAGATAATATGCAAAAAAGGAATTCAAAAATTTCAAATGCACCAGCCGGGAATCGAACCCGGGTCTGTACCGTGGCAGGGTACTATTCTACCACTAGACCACTAGTGCCTCATGTTATACATGTGTCAACTCAATCTTCAAATTCATAATTTCTAAACCTCCGGTCTGAACCGACCCTGATACACTGGCCAAAATTTGGGCTCGTCTGCACATCAAGTATTTAACCAGAGCCAAGCATGATGGCGCCTTTCATTTCAAATTAACCTTCTTTTCCACTCCAAAATCCAGCCTCAGCAATGATTGTGAGAACGCCTCTACCGAAGAAACGACGGCCTGAAGCCACCGGCAACTCCGATAGCCCTAACTCCGATGGCCGTTTCGTCATCTTCGAGGACCTGCCGGAGCCCGAACCTTCTCATCAACATTCCGATCAGATGCTTTGCACTTACCAGTGCCGCCAATTGGTAATATTTCTCTACAAGGAATTTATTACCGTTCCGGTTAAGCTAACCTACGCGTTGTTTCTAGATTGCAATATTCGTATTTATTGTTATGTGTTTCCGAAATAAGAGAGAGAGGTTTTAGTAATCGGATGTAATAGTTTGTGAATTTATAGGAGATGTGGATTTTTTTTTTTGAGGTTTGGTGATAACCTAGGGCTTATTTAGGTCTGTTTTTGTAAGGGATTTGGATCGTTCTGGTGTAAGTGCATCTATGGTAGGGTTATATGAATGCTTGTTGTATACTTTGTATCGATTATCGATTGTGTTTGAAAAAGAGTTTAAATTTTAAAGTGATGATAGAAACTTAGTTTAGGGTACAATATTGCTTATTGAGGCTTTCCATTTAGGTGATGTTTGAAATTGAGTATTATTATAGCTTGTGTGTATGCTTGTTGGAACATTGTAAATGAAAATGTGTTTGTTATTTGAAGAAGTTGCTTTAAAGAATTTAAGTACTCAGATTGATGTCAGTAGTTGTGAATGTTTTGATGTTGGTTGGATACCTTTGTTCAATGTCATGTAAAGAAGCCATATGCCTACCATTGTTGTTTATTTAAACGTTGAATACAGTTGAGGACTCTGACGAAGTGGTCATAAAGTCGCACAAACCGTTGTGTGGGGCTTGGTTATTTGCTATTTTCTTACTTTTCTACTCCTCATTTTTCGATGAAACACTTATTGTCCATACAGGTCAAAGCAGATTTTCTGGATGCTTTAAGCAGCGCAGAAAAAAAATCACAGGATTATCAATCTAAACTTGAGGCAATGGACAGTGACTTGCGCAAATCGGGTGAGTCAATTTGGGGGTA
The DNA here is from genome assembly GCA_030545235.1 of Helianthus tuberosus. NCBI lineage: Eukaryota > Viridiplantae > Streptophyta > Magnoliopsida > Asterales > Asteraceae > Helianthus > Helianthus tuberosus. The sequence goes on along the minus strand of JARYGA010000104.1, from coordinate 44,539 downwards.
ATGAATTGAAGTTCTTCACAAGACAGTAGTGTTCTTGATATGTTGCATCATGGATACAAACATATAATCTAATATAAGATGGTGTTGTATGCCTATCTTTGCTCCATCAAATAGTTTTTATAAGCAGCAGTCTTTCTGATTTTATAGTGGTTGCTACTGTTTTTAAAATACCCGTACCATATATAAAGCTAAAGCTAGCATAGTCAAAAGTTCCACTCAACTTTAGTTCCATATATTGCTCTTAGCCACCGATATACAAGAAAAGAAGCCATAAAATTGTTCTCAAACAGGTTCTATGTGCATAATTTGTATTACAGACTTTAGTTTGTACATATAGGGTATGTTTGGCATGGAGCTTTTAGGAGCTTCTAGCTTTAAGCTTTTAAGAAAAAGCTCCTACTCAATAAAAAGACTTGTTTGGTTGAAGGAGCTTGAAGCTTTTAGCTTAGGAGCTTGAAGCTTTTATCTTAAGAGCTTGAAGCTTTTGGTTGAACGCTCCTACTAGTAGCGTTTAGAAGGAGCTACAAGCTTTTAGGGAAAAAATGACTATCTTAACCTCTAAAGATAATGAAGTTTTTAGTTATGTTTTTTTAGTTATGTCCATTTTGGTCATTTTATACATTTTATTAAAAGCTCCAGCTACTTTGCCAAACACCTAAATATATCTAAAAAGCTACAGCAACACCTTCCAGCCACCAGCTACTTTTGCCAAACATACCCATAAACCATAATAAATTATGTGTGTATAAAGTTATATTACAAAGGTAGGCTGATGGGCTAAAGTTGAAGTCTAAGAGTAAGATAATGATATTAACACTTCTTGAAGGTTAAATATTAAACAACCCTAATTTGTCACAAGGAGCCTTATCTATGTCATGTACATAAAAGGATTTAGTTGACAGTTTGTATGACTGGTGAAAATACATACTCATACAGTTAAATACTTAAACGTAAGTTCATGGGTACTAAATAAGCGTTTTGTTTGCTTGCCATTTAGTTTTGTTTTAAAGCTTGTTGAAGAGGGTGCTTATTATGTTTAGTTGTTTACATAAAAAGTGATAGCTCATGGTTAGTCAGTTGGTCAGTTTTTTTTACTTAGTTCTATTGTTTATCACTCACACATAGTGGTACTTTTTTTGCCTGCTCTCATTGATATGTCTTCGATAATATATTCTAAAGTGTTAAGAGTGATTATCACTTGCTGCAGAAGCTGAAAGGGTGAAATTTCGGGATCAGCTTCTATATGCAGAACAAGAAGTAGCTGCTGCCAAGGGACGTGAGCAGGCTTTGCAAGACCAGCTCTTGAAAGAAGTCAGTGAATCACAGGAGCGGCTAAGAAAGCAAATTCATATCCATAGTGAACTTGAGGTTTAAAACATACCATAGCTATTTCAATCTACTTCCTATTCATTTATTTTGTTATTTGCTTACCGCGTTCTTTGTTTGGATCTGTTTCATACTTATTTAGGTAAAATTTAGAAAAGAGATGGAACTTCGCAAAAATGCAGAATCTTTGCTCTCTTCGGCTGAAGAAAAAGCAAGCCTTTTAGAGGGAAAATTGAGCCACGTCTCTGAAAGTATAGAGAGGGAGAAAGTTCGTCTTCAGAAGGAACTTACGCAACTTAAACAAGAATCAAAACTTTCCATGGAGAGAATTAGTGCAGATGTGAGTAGTCTTAAGTAATGACGATTTTTTAATTTCTTTTACATGATATGGAATTGATTGCTGCTATTATTCTACTTAGCTTCAAAGGATGGAATGCAAAGCTAGCAACTCTGAGAAAGAAGCAGCTCTGCTAAAGGAACAACTGGAAAACCTTCAAACAAAACTCAATGAGGTCATATAGCATCTTTAGTTATGCTTTGTTATGAATTCATTGTATTCTTTGTCGAATGATATAGCTTTTTTAAATATATTTGATTTTGCTTATGTGCTGCATTCTTAGCTTAATGCAACTGATGGTATCTTGTGTTACACTCCTTATTCACAGTGCTTGCATGAGAAGAATGAAGTAGAGAAAAAACTTTCGACTTTAACACATCAAGAATTTCCTTCAGATGACAATATCTTGGTGAAGCACTTGAGAGAAGAGCTTAGAAACTATGTATGTTTTGTTTTCCTCATTGCAAGTACTTCAATGTTCATGTTTATTTCTTCACATACCTAACATTGATTTTAATTACTAGTTGATAAAAGGGTTGATAGGGCAAACATTGATCTCGAAAAAGAATAAAACCAGATTCTCTAATTATTTTATTAAGGCAACAGAATTCACTTGCTCTAAAGTTACAGTAGTTGTCAGCTGACATGAAAGTTGCATTTTTTGGTTGTTTTTTTAAGCTAGGACCAGGAGCTACTTTAGTCTACATGATTACTTGAATTGAACCGTATATATTTAAGTGATTATTAACTTATTACTGTTGCCGATTATTATTTTTGCTATATGGTATCTCGTGCCGCATACATGCATCAATCAGACGGTCTATACTCTTCTTCTTCTTCAAAATAATGAAGAGATCTTTGCAGAATTCCAAAGTTTTTAGCAAATACCGCGTACTTTTTGTAACACTCTACTAGTGAATGTGTATGATTTTAGTTCATAAGTGCTTACTGTTTGTCATCGATATTATTCAAGCATGGCACCTTGCTAACAAAGTATTTAAAGATTAACATCTTTAGTTCTTTCTACACAACAGAAACATTGATTAATGTTTTCTGTATCTTGCATCAGGAATCAGAAGTTCGTGAAGCTAGAAAATGGAAGGCTTCTCATGAGGACATCGAGTTATTGAGGGAGAAATTGTTGGAGGAAAAGGGTCGCAGAGAGAGGGCCGAGTCAGAGGTTTTGAAATTATCGGAAGCACAGATAAATGGAAAGAAGTTGGAGGATGAATTATCTTCATGGAAATCAATAATAAAAGATATTCCCGGTGTAACATCTGCTGCTGACATCCCTCTTAAGTTTGAAACCTTACAAAAGTTTGTACCAACTTCATTCTATACTTTTATATTTCTTTATTCAACCACCTTATTCATAATTTAAAAAATTGGCTACTAAAATGGTAGTTATTGGCACTATTCTTTCTTTTGGCATATTTAATTGTAACAAAGTCTTCATAAAAGTTCAATCCAACAATCATGGCAAACTATATTATCTTTATTTAGTAATATTAGCATACCACTTACTTCCTAAATCGATGGTGTGTATTATAGAGAGGTTCTTGAAGGCATGATGAAGATGGGAGAGGTTACTGCACGTTTAAAACAAGTGGAGGTTGCTCTTGATGTTGCTGAAAACACTAGACAAAATGTGGAAACAGAGTTTGCGTTAACCAATGAAAAGATGGAACTTTTGAAATTGGAGCTCAAGCGAACTGAGTTACTGGTAAGTTGGTATGAAATTACAATTATGCTTTTGTGTAATATAAGATGGTTTGCAAATTACTATATTATTATACACATTTTATACAATTCGGTGGGTTTCCCACCGGCTTTGCCTCCTTGCCCCTCTATTTTCATAATATTGCAATTTTAGCCCTTTGACTTTGTAACCTTTAAAGTTTTATAAAATGATAAATTTAGTCCCTAAACCTTCTACTTTGAATTTTTAAAACCACAACCTCATCTTTCAAACTTTGCCAGCACCAACCCTCTACTTTGGTTTTCCACCATCACCCCCTAGCTCTTACATAGTTACGTACCAACCCTCTTCTTTTACATTTCCACCAACACCCCCTCATCTTTTACACATTTCCGCCACCACCACTATACTTTTACACTTTGTCTTTTTTAGACTTTGCTTTTTTACCCCTTGTACTGTTGCTCCATTTTTACACCTGCCCAACTTTGAAAAAAAATGCAATTGTAACCCCTAGACTACAACTCCTACTTTTGCAAATGCCAATGCATTGTGTTTTACGAAATGTCTTAGGCATTGTGTTTTACACTTTGTGTCTACCTTTGTGTTTTACACTTTTTTGTAATTGTCTTTTACGCACTGCGTTTTACGAATCGTGCCTTGTCTTACTACATGTTTCCACCCGTCAAAAGACAAAGTCGGTGGAAACCCCACCTGCTTTGCCTCCCCATCCCCCATACTTTCACGATGTTGCAATTTTAGCCCCTTGACTTTGGTACCTTCAAAGTTTCATAAAATGGCAAATTTAGTCCCTAAACTACTACATTTTACAAATAGTTTGCTTTTAACACCCCAACTTTGTGGTAGTTTCCTTTTTAGCTCCAACTTTCTTATAGTTTCCTTCTTACCCCAAAGCTTTATCAAATTTTATCTTTACCCTTTCTTAGCCCTTAAGTTTAGGAAATGCAATTTTTAACCACTTAACTTTTTATGAACTTTGTAAATGCCACATTGACCCCTCGAGAGTTTTTGGCTTGACGATATAAATTCGAGTTAGTCGGGTCGCATATAATACGTTATGATTGTACGATATAAATTCGATTTACGTTACGCTTTAATCCAATCGCAATGCAACTATAGGATACATTGACTTCAATCGGATACGTCAAAACGTACGTTTTCATATGGTTAACACATCACATAACGCTTGGACTAATCCGTTCGATTTTTGCGAAGTACCCGCGCCGCAACGCGCGCGGGTCTTATTACTAGCATATACTTAAAAGGCTATTTTGTCAACATCAACCAACTTTGGCCCCTCAACTTTAGCATCAACCAACTTTGGCCTCTCAACTTTGATAATGACATATTTAGCCCCTCAACTTTGGCAATCACATATATAGCCCCTTAACTTTAATAATGATATATGTTTAGCCCCTCAACTTTTGTCAACATCAACCAACTTTCGTCCTTTAATATTGGTAATGACATATTTGGCCCCTCAACTTTGGTAATGGCATATTTAGTCCCTCAACTTTTATACTGATATGTTTAGCCCCTCAAGTTTTGTCAACATCAACCGACTTTGTTCCCTCAATTTTGGTAATGACACACTTAGCCCTTCAACTTTAATAATGACATGTTTAGTTCCTCAACTTTAATAAGGTTTTCTTTTTTTTTATTTTTATTATTTACTCTTATACTTTATTATTGTTACTATTTAGACCCTCAATTTTTAGTTGATTTGTTTTTACTTATTTTCAGTGGTTTCTTTTTAGTTTTTTCCTCAAAGTAACGTTTTTCTAAAGTTTCCATATGTACCGTCCTAAGTAGGTTATTTCAGTTACATTTTGAAGCCACCGCAGATATTTGCTTTTATGGTTATAACGAGTGTCAATACCGTAACGAACTTAACTGATAACTTTTCCGTGACTTTTGAATTTTGCCGCGACATGACTTTTTTTTATCTTCACGTAGACTGGCCCGTCACAATTTGTTTATTTTTATCTACGTTTCGAACCCTCGCTGCGGAGCGTGGGTGGTAACCCACTAGTTTCTTTTAAATCAACAATTCTTGGATATTTGTTGACCTCGTTTTTGTGTGCTTTGTTTGTTTGATAGTATGACCTATGATTGATCAATGTTGTACATGAAGCTGTTGGTTCTAACTTGTATCTGCCTTATATAATTTGCAGCTTTCTTTAACTACAGAGGAGAGAGATCGTTTGAAGATTGTTGTTGATCAATTGAAACAGCAGAAGACTGTTGAAGCAGGGTGTGCAATGACAGATGGGACGGTTAAGGTTGTAGACTCGAGGTCCTAATTTTGAAGTTTTATCTGTTTGTGGGTTTGTGCTAATAAAAATGTTACCTTTTCCTGCAATGGCAGGAGCTTGAAGCATCCCTTGCCATGAAGGAAGATCTTATAAAGCAATTGGAGAGCTCTATACAAGAGCAAAAAGACGTGAACACTCGTCAACATAATGAAATAAAGTTACTTAATGAAAGGCTGAGTAATGAATCAAGAAGAATAAAGTCATTAGAGAGGGAGGATGATCGTCTCCGCTCAGAGATAGCTATATTGGAGTCAAAGGTTAGGTTCATCAACTACATCTAAACTTTTCGTCTTCATATTTCTGTTATGTTTTTTGGTTCATTTATGGTTCAGTTGGTTATATATTCTATCATTTACAGTTGGGTCATGGTGATTTTTCATCTGCGAGTACAAAAGTATTGCGTATGGTGAACAGCTTGGCAGTTGACAGTGAGGCAAAACAGACAATAGAGGCTTTGCAGAATGAATTACAGAAGACAAAAGACAAATTACAAGCCATTGAGGAGTTAAAAAAACAATCAGGTATCCTTGCTATGTCTTTACTGCTAAAAGACATGTAACATCCGAGAAAGGTGTATTCTGATCGCTGTATTATTCTGCAGGTGATGCTGGGACATTGGTAGATTCATATATTTCTGGAAAAGTGGTTCAATTAAAAGAGCAAATTGCCACCCTCGAGAAACGTGAGGAAAGGTAGGTGACATGTTTTATTTGGAACCTTTTAGGTTCTTTAAACACTAGATTAAAGACGTCGCATGATATGATACAGGTATAAGGCAGTTTTTGCGGATAGAATCTCAGTTTTTCGACGTGCTTGCTGTGAACTATTCGGCTACAAGGTACAATTGGAACTTACATAGATTCTTTATTTTGTTATATATTTCTGTTACTTATATATAGATGTGCAGATTGTCATGGATGATCACCAACGATCAGATGGGATCCCTGTTACACGGTTTACCCTTCAGTCTATATATGCTCAAAGTGAAGATGAAAAACTTCAGTTTGAGTACGAATCAGGGAACACAAAAGTTCTGGTAAGATGGTAATCTGTGTTCGAGGTCAATTAGTCAACAGTCGTGTAGCACACTAGCACGTTTCATATATTAAGATTGTTTGTATCAAAGTGTTCAGCAACGAGCCTTACCATGCATATTGCTTTTACAATGTTTCAGGGAAATAACTACACCCAACAACCCGATATATCCCACCAGGTTAGTTTATTTTTTGTAGTAGGTGTTTCCTGTTAAATAGTAGATATAGTGTCCTTAAAAGCAAGTTGAAAAAATGCTCCTTTATTGTAGTAAATTTACAAGGATCGCTTGGTTTTTCCAGGTTGAAATTTTCATACGGAAGCTGAACTCTATTCCGGCTTTCACTGCCAACTTAACAGTCGAGTCTTTCAATAAGAGGACACTCTCGTGAGACAGTAACTTGTCTTGTTGCTTTGCAGTTCTTTCACAAAAGGGTCGGGCCTTAAATTCTTAATCCTGTGCAACGATTTAAATTGTTTTTTTACTGAATTGAGTAATATTTTCTAAAATGGGGCAATGGTGTTGAAAACATATTTGCATTTGATAGCTTGTTGTTTGTGTTCTCGACTGTTTAAGTTCTATGTTTTTGTTCAATTCTGAAATCCTGAAACTATGGGAAAGGTTTGCTTCACCCAAGTAACAATGGCAGTTACTGGTCAGGTCACCATACTGGGGATAGTCTGGGCTACAGAATGATTTGAATAAAAAAAAAATTCTATTCCATTTGTGGACCGTCGGGAGAAGTTTTTAAAATCGTGAACCATACAAAGATGGAGCTCTTAGAATAAGTTGGCGCTTAACACTCCACATCGCTCCTAGGTCGGGTCACTATACTGGGGATAGTCTGGGCTACAGAATGATTTGAATTAACTAAATCGGCCAAAGGCTAGTAGGCTGTTGCGGAAAAAGGCTCAGTACCACGTGCATTGTCATGTATTTATTGACCTGAAGGTTCATTAACCTTTAACGACTCTATTGGGACAAAATGAACGTCAACATTTATGACATTTATGGACGTAAGAGCAACTCCATTAGTATTTGAAATGAGGGAGGGGATGGGGTAATTACTGGCAACTCCAGGAATTTTTCTTACTTAATTCACTGATTTTAAATGCTCCAATTTCATAGACGGTTTGGATCTGGTAAGGTTCATGAGATAACGTCACTAATTGTCTAATTCAATTCCCAGTTGCAAAGTTCAAACTAACAGGAAAATAAGAAACTGAAAATATATTTACGTTCTTTGGAAGTTTATCTAAATATACAATTCAAAAATCAAACTAACTAGTTTTATTATATCGTGCAATGCGGCGAAACCGAGCAAATGATAATGTAAAACAAACGTGATTTGAAAATAAAGCATGTTTAGAAAGTCAAACAATGGCGGACCCATGAACTTTTTCATGGGGATGCGGAATATTTTTAAAGATTTTAGGCCTCTAGGTATATAAAAAAATTCGGTTCATATCGGGTCGGGTCGGGTCATGTAAAACAAAAGAATAATCGAGCCATACCCAAAAATAGTGATGAGATGTTGTTTTCGTGAGTTTGGTGGCTGAAATTGAGATGGGTTGGGTTATTATATTTTAGTTCAAATTAGACTATTAGATTGAGTTGGGTTTGAGTTATGGTGTGTTTATTGGGTTAAAGGTTAATAGAAAGTTAATTGGGTTACGTGAAAGTTAATTAGTTAAATGGAAAGTTAATTAGGTTGTATTTAAAAAAAATCAGTGTTTACGTAAATTTTTTACAAAATCATAAGATTTTTTTCCTAAGGGGGGCGGTCGAAAATTTCCAAGGGGTGCGGACGAATATTTTCAAGGGGTGCGGTCGGGATTTTACCAGGAATTTAGCACTAAACTTTATTTTTTTCATGGGGTGCACCCGCCCACCTTGAAATATAGGTGGGTACTCCCCTAGAGTCAAACCATTAGAACGATTTAGTTTATCATCGTACCTGTCACACCCCGACCACGTGAGACAACGAAACGTGGCGGAAACGTCGGGGAGTGTTGTAACAGAATTAATCGTTTCAAATCCATGGCAATTAATGTTTCGTTTTATTAATCAAACATGAGAGTTTACATTGTTTTAAACAAGAAACAAAGAGTACATAACATAAATTAACTAGTTCTTGTCTCGTTTTAAGTCACTAAGGCACAGGTCCGCCTAAGTATGTCTTGATAAGTCCTATGCATCATCTCCTGAAAACACATGTGAAAATAGGTACGTCAGCATAAAAATGCCTGTGAGATACATAGGTTTTGTGAAAATAGGTTTCAAGACTTGTAAGTTTAGAAAGAGTTGTTTAATAAAGTTTAGTCATGAACCTTGTAAATTGATTTGTTTTGTAAATCATTTGAAAAACAACAAGTTCAGATGATATGTATAAATAAGAGAATAATGTATGGTTAAATGAATAACCATGTAAAATGAGTTTGTATAAGATAAGTTGTTTGTAAAACAATGTCTTGTGAAAAGTATGTTATTTGTATAAAATGTTACATGTCTTAAATTGAAATGATTCAAATAACGCTACGATATGTAATACCATACAAACACTTATATATAGGAAGTACCAGCGGCGTATCCACCATGCTTGCGTCATATTACACACGCCTCGTTACTTAAGTCACTTACTCAAACCAAACCATCAAGATGTAATGTTAAACAATGTACTAAGTATGCACACAATGGACATACATAGCATGAAATGTAATGTAAAACCATGTACTAAGTACGCACACAATGGGCATACATAGCATAGAATGTAATGTAATGTAAAATAATGTACTAAGTACGCACACAATGGGCATACATAGCATAGAATGTAATGTAATGTAAAATAATGTACTAAGTACGCACACAATGGGCATACATAGCATAGAATGTAATGTAAAATAATGTACTAAGTACGCACACAATGGGCATACATAGCATGAAAACAATGAAATCATGTACTATAATGTACTAACGAACATAGCAGGTATATGATGTGAAAACATGGAAAGCATGAAAGTAACAAGTAGGCACATGTGTTCCACCCCAAAACGTTTGGAAAACAGTAAAAGAGGGGTCTATGTACTCACTTGAGATTGCTTAGTAGTCCTTGAGTAACAACCAAACAATGCTAGAGATCGCGGATATCAAACGGCACCTAATATAGGTAACTATGTTAATAACCCGGACCTAAATCGGAGGATCGGATAGAATGAGGGTTCGTAAACCAAACGAGTATTGAGACTCGTGTAATATGGTTTAACAAAGCCTACATACTAAATGAAACCTAACCTAAATGCTTACGACCCATTACGACCCGTTTAGGTAGCTTATGCTACTTTAACGCGTCGTTCGCGTGAAACGCGTTCGCCTAACTAGTCCTATGACAAGTATTATATGCCTAACATGTTTAATTATGTTACATAATTAGTTAAGTGACGAAAGTTTAGGTTACATATGCTTAATTACCAATTACACATGAAAAGGGTATTTTGGTAATTTACCTAAGGCATATAAACTACTTATCATACAACTACTTAACGAAGCGACCATAAGGTATAACCTCGAAAGGTTATTCCCTATATACTATGGTCACCTAATGTGTTTGGTCGGATCCTAATGATCGACCAAACGGGTCGGGTTCGAAGGTATAAGCGATTTATTAGATCGCTTACCCTTACGACGCTAGACAACGTGGTAATCAGTAGGCATAGTCACAAGGGACTATAACCATCGTGATTACAATCACGTTGCGAAGTTCAAACGAACTTCGCATTGACCATAAACTGGTCAACGCAGAAAGTCAAACAAAGTTTGACTTTCGGACTCGAAAAGCAATAAAAGAACGAAGGAACACTTACAAAGGGTCCAAGAATGGAAGGTTTGAATCCGAACACTCTCAGGTATGAAGTGTTAAACACAACAACTTAGAGAGCAAGTTCAGATTTCAAAGGTGTGGGTTTTGCAATGAAGTGGGTTGGGTATTTATAGGATTCGTAGAGCCGTTAAGATCGTTTCTTGGAAACCGTGATCGAATCTAAGGCGTACACTTGTTGGAAAGTTGTGGTAGGTTAATTGGCCACCCACCATAAGGAATCAACAGGTGGAAAGGGGTTTGGGAGTGCACGACAGCTGGAAACAGGCTGTTTGGAAGCTTCTGATGTTCTGGGGACTGCTTGCACACCGTAACACTCAGAGTGTTGAGGTGCGCAAGGACCTTCTTTCACAGAATTACACTTTTGGTCCCTGTCATGCATTTAAGTCATTTCCGACACGTTTAAGGCCCGTTAACCCCATTTCAAAGCTCTAAAATGAAGTTAAAGTATAGGGAACTTAAAATGTGCTTAAAAATATCTCGGATGTCGGTTCGTTTGGCCGTACGATTGCGTTGTTCGGTTAATTACGACGGAATGCGCATAAGCGCGAAAAACGATCCAAATGACGCGACGAATGGATTTTTCTTATGCCAAACACTAAAATAAAATGTTTTAGTGCTTACATAAATTTTTGGATATCCGGATGTATTCAGAACGTAAGGTATGCGCGAAAGTGCAAACTTGTGCACTTTTTGACGCTTTTAGTCCCTATTGATCAATAAAGTTTATTTTAGCATACCGAACCCCTCAAAGCCTATTTCTAAGCTATGTAAAGGATATTTAGGGTATGTTTAACTTATGGTCATGTTCCGGAATGTCTGTTATAGTTCAAATTGGCATACTTTCGCAGTTTGTCAACTTTAGTCCCTGTAAGCGAATTAACTTGATTTCGGCATACCAAACCATCCAAAACTTATTTCTAAGTTATGTAAAGGTTATTTAAGGTATGTTAAGCCTATTTCACTATTCCGGAGTGTTCGTTGCATTAAACTGGTTATATCTACGCATCAGAGCGCGTATAACCCTCCAGAAAGCGATTTAAAGCTTGAAATCGAACAAGAGTTGATATGTGCAAACGATACACATATTTTTACAAATCCCTAGTATGAAATACAATATTTCATTGGTTTGGAATTTGTTTGATGGTTGAAGTGACACAGGTGTCACAGTCTCCCCTACTTTGTGTCAAATAACCACCAGAGATATGAAAGGCATAATCCTGTCATTTCCTCTTTACGGACATTTTCAGAAACGACAATGAATGGAATGAGTCGTTTTCCATAATTCCTTCAGAAACGAAAATGAACGGAATGAGTCATTTTCCACAATTTCTTCAGAAACAAAAATGAACGGAATGAGTCGTTTTCCACAATTTCTTCAGAAACGAAAATGAACAGAATGAGTCATTTTCCACAACTTCTTCAGAAACGAAAATGAACGGAATGAGTCATTTTCCACAACTTCTTCCGAAACGAAAATGAACGGGATGAGTCATTTTCCACAACTTCTTCAGAAACGAAAATGAACGGGATGAGTCATTTTCCACAGCTTCTTCAGAAACGAAAATGAACGGAATGAGTCATTTTCCACAGCTTCTTCAGAAACGAAAATGAACGGAATGAGTCATTTTCCACAATTTCCTCAGGAACGAAAATGAACGGAATGAGTCATTTTTCACAATTTCCTCAGAAACGAAAATGAACGGAATGAGTCATTTTCCACAATTTCTTCAGAAACGAAAATGAACGGAATGAGTCATTTTCCACAATTTCTTCAGGAACGAAAATGAACGGAATGAGTCATTTTCCACAATTTCTTCAGGAACGAAAATGAACGGAATGAGTCATTTTCCACAATTTCTTCAGGAACGAAAATGAACGGAATGAGTCATTTTCCACAATTTCTTCAGGAACGAAAATGAACGGAATGAGTCATTTTCCACAATTTCTTCATAAATGAAAATGAACGGAATGAGTCATTTTCCACATTTTCTTCAGAAACGAAAATGAACCGAGTCAACTCTAGACACATGACAAAACTCGCTGTGGTTTCTGTGCACTGAATTCCATAATTATGTATGCATCCATAATTACGCAATTCCTTGCACAGTCCGCACAATTTGTTTTGTAATGTGAAGGGGAGGAAAAATCAAACCTGTGATGAGTGTGACTAGACTACCATAAGGTCCTTTTAATTAGATCGACAAATGATCCTTTTAATTAGGCCACCAATGAGTCCTTTCAGCTATCTCATCACATGATATTCCTAACCAGATTTTTGGATCAATCTGTTTAACTAGACCACTTAAGGGGTCTAATTATGGAATAGTACAATATAATCCAAGGGTCTTTACTATTACGTAAAAAGCCCATTGAGGATTTAATATAGTACCTTTGGATATCCTACTATGAATCCCTTATATGAAGATATGGAAGATTCTACGAGGGTTTGGATAACAAAACTTGGATTACACAAAAACATATAAGCACATAATCACATAGTTGTTTAACTTGATTATTAATTTGTTATTAACTTGTTATCGATTGAAAAAAATGGATATGGAAACCAGTCGATGGACTTCAATGTCCTCTGGGATCTATCTGAAAAGATAGGAAGATCTCCCAAAAATTCGATTTTGTTTTCAAAGAAACGTAATATTCGAATTAAGGAACACAAAAATTTTAGGATATACGGAAATACCCTTAGGTACCCTATTAAGAATTTATAATGGTACTTTGGGTATTCGTACAGAGTTGTAACTTGCGCCTTGTACTTCGTTTCCTTAGAGGAAACGGGTACTTAGGAATTTCGTGGAAAACGCAAGAGATCATAAAATGGAAAAACTTTGGGGGTAGTTTGCTTTTCAAGGAATACGATTCCTTGATTGTCGGTATTGTAGGGGATATGTTGTTTATACATACAACCACATAAATACATTGCAATGTAAATAAAGGATTTATTTATAAACAATGATAACAACTGTTTCATGGACCTTGACAACAAAAGAAAATAATACATAAGACGTGATTATTTCTAAAGGGTGTTGTCTTCTAGTCGGTCAAATGCTCATCCCAGTGCTGGATTTGCATTAGCAAGCTTTGGGCAATTTCTTCGGAAATGACCCATCTCGCCACAATTGTAGCAAGAACCTGGTGGAAAGCGAGCTTGAGCAGGATTGTTGCCAACTTGATTTGGTGCAACTGCAGCTCGGCAAACTTTTGCTGTATGACCTTTAAGTCCACAAATTTTGCATTCGCGGCACTTCACACTAGCATGATGATGAAGGTTACATTGGTTGCACAAGGGTGAAGTTCCATTGTATGGCTTCCTAGCAGGGGGTTGAGCTGGTTGGTTGGGGACGGTTTGATCATTGTGAGTAACCATGGCGAAGTTCTGAGAAGCCTCTCGCTTCTTTGACCGCTTAGGGGATCCAGTCAGTTCATCCATGGTCTTTGATTCCTCGATAGGCTTCTTGTCACCCTTTCGAAAAAGTTTACGTTTCCTGATCTGAGATTCAGTCAAGGTTGCAGATAGCTCAATGGCCTGCCTAACCGTAGTGGGGTTACTACCAGTAACAATGTCCTGAACTGAGTCAGGGAGACCATCAATGTATTTCTCAATCGCCTTATCCAGAGGCGTAACCATGGTAGGACACAACAGGCTCAGCTCCTCATATCGATCAGTGTATGCTCGATGTTCACCGCTGTCTTGCTTAAGATCGACGAATTCCCTTTCCAAGGTCCTGATCTCGTGACGAGGACAGAATTCCTTCATCATCAGTGCTCGAAGTTCTTCCCACGTTTGAGCTAGTGCCACTTCGGCACCCCTATCTCTCATTACACCGTTCCACCATGTCAAAGCTCGTTTCTCAAAGACACTAGATGCAAAATCTACCTTTCGCTCGTTTGGACATTGAACATGTCTGAAGGTGCTCTCTAAACTCTCGAACCATTGCAGAAGTGCAGTCGCTCCTTGAGACCCAGAAAACTTTGATGGCTTAGCCGAGTTGAACGTCTTGAAGTTGCAGGGGGCATTATTGTTGTTGAGGGCTTGGTTACATTGGGCAACGATGTTCGGGATTGCAGCAGTTATTTGTTGTGTAATGACAGCTGCCAGATCTTCAATAGATACCGGATTTTCGCGTCGTGGAGGCATTCTAAAAAGGGGAAACAAGATAGAAAACAAATGAAATGGCATGGGGTAAGAATACGATGTTGCAATTACCGACCAAAATCATGGGTGATGGTCATTTGTTAGAACCACGAAGCAAACAAACGACACACAAAGGCTGAATCAAAGCAAATAGATCCTCATAATGTATCGCGAAGACATGCTCGCCTATAAGTGGACACTCACCCCAAGAGTTCCCAGGTAAGAGTGACTGGTCCGATTATGTGGATTTGTACGAACACTCTAGCCTTAGACAGAAAACTCAGGGTACAGGCATTCACTCTTCCAGTTTGCACGTGTTCACATTATTTAGGACCAAAAACTTTGACGAGATTTTGAAAACTCAAAGGGGTTTAAAACCTTGTAACAGAGGGTTCAAAACCTTACAACTAAGGGTTCAAAACCTAGTAATCAATCATCCAAAAACAGATGATTAATTTTCAAAGCGGATTCGGAATTAATGTTCTCGTTGTGATTGTCGCCTAAGGATAGGTGACGGTATTGTTTTATGACTAAACGCAAGTAAACTCGCGTTAGGGTCCTAAGAAGGTTATAGACTAGGTCAAAGTATTACTAATAACCTAATTCCCTATAACCATTGGCTCTGATACCATCTTTTCTGTCACACCCCGACCACGTGAGACAACGAAACGTTGCGGAGACGTCGGGGAGTGTTGTAACAGAATTAATCGTTTCAAATCCATGGCAATTAATGTTTCGTTTTATTAATCAAACATGAGAGTTTACATTGTTTTAAACAAGAAACAAAGAGTACATAACATAAATTAACTAGTTCTTGTCTCGTTTTAAGTCACTAAGGCACAGGTCCGCCTAAGTATGTCTTGATAAGTCCTATGCATCATATCCTGAAAACACATGTGAAAATAGGTACGTCAGCATAAAAATGCCTGTGAGATACATAGGTTTTGTGAAAATAGGTTTCATAACTTGTAAGTTTAGAAAGAGTTGTTTAATAAAGTTTAGTCATGAACCTTGTAAATTGATTTGTTTTGTAAATCATTTGAAAAACAACAAGTTCAGATGATATGTATAAATAAGAGAATAATGTATGGTTAAATGAATAACCATGTAAAATGAGTTTGTATAAGATAAGTTGTTTGTAAAACAATGTCTTGTGAAAAGTATGTTATTTGTATAAAATGTTATATGTCTTAAATTGAAATGATTCAAATAACGCTACGATATGTAATACCATACAAACACTTATATATAGGAAGTACCAGCGGCGTATCCACCATGCTTGCGTCATATTACACACGCCTCGTTACTTAAGTCACTTACTCAAACCAAACCATCAAGATGTAATGTTAAACAATGTACTAAGTATGCACACAATGGACATACATAGCATGAAATGTAATGTAAAACCATGTACTAAGTATGCACACAATGGACATACATAGCATGAAATGTAATGTAAAATAATGTACTAAGTACGCACACAATGGGCATACATAGCATAGAATGTAATGTAATGTAAAATTATGTACTAAGTACGCACACAATGGGCATACATAGCATAGAATGTAATGTAAAATAATGTACTAAGTACGCACACAATGGGCATACATAGCATGAAAACAATGAAATCATGTACTATAATGTACTAACGAACATAGCAGGTATATGATGTGAAAACATGGAAAGCATGAAAGTAACAAGTAGGCACATGTGTTCCACCCCAAAACGTTTGGAAAACAGTAAAAGATGGGTCTATGTACTCACTTGAGATTGCTTAGTAGTCATTGAGTAACAACCAAACAATGCTAGAGATCGCGGATATCAAACGGCACCTAATATAGGTAACTATGTTAATAACCCGGACCTAAATCGGAGGATCGGATAGAATGAGGGTTCGTAAACCAAACGAGTATTGAGACTCGTGTAATATGGTTTAACAAAGCCTACATACTAAATGAAACCTAACCTAAATGCTTACGACCCATTACGACCCGTTTAGGTAGCTTATGCTACTTTAACGCATCGTTCGCGTGAAACAATAATAAAAAGCACCTTTAAAAACCCACTCGAAAACAATATATATATAATATATATATAATAATAGCAAACTAAAGAATTGTGAAAACCCACTAAATAATAAAAAGCACCTTTAAAAACCCACTAGAAAATAAAGCACAAACGAAAGAAAATAAAAGAAGAAAAACACAAATGAAAGATATTAATCCAGAAAGAATTTCTCAAAAAAGCTTTGAGATTTCATGGCCATATATCAAAAACCTCATTAGTTTTCAGTGTGCAGCTCAAGTCTTTTCACCACCATTGCTTCTAGAGAACAATGACTTACCAACAAAACAAACATCTCTCACACCATCAAGTTATCAATTAACCATCGACTACAAGATATAGATTTAACCAAAATATATATAAAAAAAAACTCCACAATTAACGCATATGCACTCAACTGAAGTAAAAGGAAAAGTGGCCGTTTGTTTCTGTTTATGTTATAGGTTGTTCTTGTTTGGTTTGGTTGTACATTCATAGGGCATGTCCTATGTTTGAACTAGTGTAGGCTTTCTACACTACTTGTTTTTATTTGGTTGTGAATTTATAAAATCACCGGGGTAACCCTTTACCCAAAAAAAAAAAAAAAAAAAAAGGAAAAGGAACAAACAAACAAATATATATCACATACTTTGAACCACCCAATGTGCAACTAATTTCAGCAATTCAAACATCAAGACCTATCAGACCTCATAAAACCCAAGAAATTGCATTTAAAAAAGGGTTATTGAATTTTATCACCCTTAACTATTCGTCATTGGCCAATGCCACCCCCAACAATCATTTTGACGCCCACCACCCCTAACTTAACACTTAGCGTGTTTTGTCACCAGATCACTAACTTTTGATCTTGTTACTATACTTTTAGGGGTGTCCTAAGATCCCTAAAACCTTCCCAAGATCCCTATGACACCCCAAAACGTGTAGTAACAGGATCAAAAGTTAGTGATCAGTTAACGACGTGGTGACAGAACACACTAAGTGTTAAGTTGGGGGTGACAGATGTCAAAGTGGTAGTTGAGGGTGACAGCGGCCAATAGCTGATAGTTGAGGTGATAAAATCTAATAACCCTTTAAAAAAATACACTTTTCAAATAAACTAGTTTTTTACTATCGCCGCGTTGCGGCGGACGTCTTTTGTTGTTTAATCTGTGTTTACATGTGTTTTGAAATCACTATGAGCGTGTTGCGCACGGAACCGCTGACAAAATTAAAAAGAAAATACATAAAAAAACACTAAAAGATATCCAAAAGAAAATCAACCAAAAAAATTGTATGGTAATCATGTTGTTTGTATGAAACATGTGGTCAGATATGAGCAAATGATACTGGGTACCGTTACTGAATTTCCCGAACCGAAAGATCTTAAATACCAATTCGGTACGACTTTTGGCTTTCCTGGTACCGGTTCGCTACCGGTTTTTACCTTCATATACCGGTATCATAACTGGTATTTTCGGTACCAATACCGATTCGATATTGGTTGGCACCGGATTTATCCCTACCCCTGAAACTAAAAAAAGATCATTAAAAATTAAAGAAAATCAACAAAAAAAGTTGCACGATACCGTTGTTGTTCGTACGGTACCCGTTATCAGAGATAAGCAAATGGTATCGGGTAGCAGTACCGAATTTCCCGAACCAAAAGATTTTCAAAATCAATTCGATACCGACTTTTGGTGTTTTCTATACCATGCTGGTGTCGGTTTTTACGTTCATGTACCGATAACTGTACCGGTATTTTCGATACTAGTACCGATTGACACAAGCTTATTCAACTTAAAAGTAAAGAAGATAATAAAAGTATTAAAAAAATATATGTTATTAAGATAATTAAAACACTGTTCATTTACTTCAATTTTTAATATATGGATAATGTCAACAATCGGGTTCAAACTCGAAACATTCACTTTGATATCGATTATTCATTTTAGTGTATAGGCTCACACCAAATTTTATTAATCTAGGTGTCCTCATCATTGTCTATGCCACCGAAGTCACAGTACACGTACTCGGTTTTAGATCGACTAATCCTTAAACCTTTGCCTTCTAAAGTTGTCCTCAACTCTTCTAACCAAGCATTCAGGATTTGTTTACTCTCTACAACTAACACAATATCATCTGCAAAAGGCAAGCACCACAGAACCGTCCCCTGAATAAATTTTGACAACTCATCTAAGACAACTGCAAATAAAAATGGACTCAGGGCCAACCCTTGGTAGAGTCCAACCTCCATAAGGAAAAAATCAGTATCCCTACACCCTTGGTGGAGTCCAAACTCCACAGAGAAAAAATCAGCATTCAGGATTTGTTTACTCTCTACAACTAACACAATATCATCTGCAAAAGGCAAGCACCACAGAACTGTCTCCTGAATATATTTTGACAACTCATCTAACACAACTGCAAATAAAAATGGACTCAGGGCCAACCCTTGGTGGAGTCCAACCTCCACAGGGAAAAAATCAGTATCCCTACAGGCGCCCGAACACGAGTCTCAGTCCTAGCATACATATCCCTGATTAAGTCTATATACTTCCCGAAAACCCTTCTACTTTTGAAACTATCCCAAATCATACTACATGGCACACTATCATATGCCTTTTCAAGATCAATAAACACCATATGTAGATCTCGTTTCTTCTCCCTATACTTTTCCATCAATCTTCGTAGGATATGTATTACTTTCGTAGTTGACCTCCCTGGCATGAAACCAAATTGGTTTACTGTTACCTGAGTTTCTTTCCTAAGTTTAGTATCAATTACCCTCTCCCGTAATTTCATAGTATGTCCTAGCAACTTAATCTCCCTGTAGTTCCCACAACACTAGGCGTCTCCTTTGTTCTTATATAATGGTACTACTACACTACTCCTCCACTGATCAGGCATTCTTCCATATTTGAAAATAAGATTGAATAAAGTAGTTAGCCATCGAACTCCTACTTCTCCCAAACACTTCCACACCTCAATCGGTATGTTGTCCGGCCCAACTGCCTTAGCCCTCCCCATCTTTCTTAGTGCCATCCTCACCTTTCTCTGTGTGATACGCCGACAATAGTAATTATTCCGTTGGAGCCTTTTTGTCGTGGGGTTGTCATTTTGTAGTTGGTAATCCCTCACACCGTTGAAAAGATTGTGGAAGTACGTTTTCCATCTTATCTTAATGTCATGCTCCTTAACTAACACACGTCTGTCTTCTCCTTTAATAAACTTCACTGCTCCTAAATCTTGCCTCCTACGCTCCCTAGCTTTTGCAATATTGAACATATCGTGCTCCCCCTCCTTTGTTTCCAGGCGTTCATACATCCGTTTATAAGTTGTGTTCTTCGCATCCGCCACTCCCTTCTTCGCCTCCCTCTTAGCGTTTTGTATCTCTCTTTTAAAGTCACTCGTTCCTCTACGTCTGTGCACCTCAAAAGGTCCCTAAAACGCCCTTGTTTCTCCCTTATTTTAGTATGCACCTCCTCACTCCACCACCATGACTCCTTGTGTCCCCCTATCTTTCCTGTTGAGAGCCCTAAAGTCTCCTTTGCCACATTAGTAATGGTGTTTGCCATATCCTCCCACATCTGGTTTGATTCCCATCAACTCTAGTCGATGTCATCGAGATGACCTTATATCTAAACACCTCAATCTTGTCGCCCTTCAAATTTCCCCATCTGACCCTGGGTCGCATTACCCTATTTCCCTTTGTCAGCTTTTCTCTCAAGACTACATCTGCCACCAATAAACGATGTTGGGCCACTGTTGTCTCCCCTGGTATAACGTTGCAGTCCTTCCACCATCGTCGGTCTCCTAGCCTCATCAAAAGATAGTCTATTTGTGTGTTATGTCCACCACTGCTAGAAGTAATCAACTGCAATTCCCTCTTCTTAAAAAAGGAGTTTATATGCCTAGGTTGTGTGCCACCGCAAACTCTAGAAGATCCCTACCGGAGTCATTCCTATCACCAAAACCAGAACCCCCATGTATAGGCTGAAAGTCATCGCTATCTACACCATGTGGCCATTAAAATCGCCTCCTATGAAATTTATTTCCTCCCTAGGTGTGGCCCTCACAACTACGTCTAGGCAGTCCCAAAAAACTCTTTTCTCCTGATGCCCTAGTCCCATGTGTGGTGCGTAGGTGCAAACCACTACTTCACCGCCTAGCACTAACCTCAAGACCATAATCCTATCATTGTGTCGTATCACCTCTACCACATTTTTGTATAACTGTATCGCCACTAGAAATCCTACTCCATTCTTTGTCCCATCAGATGCCGAATACAACAACTTGTACCCATTTTGCTCATCCCCCTTATGTCCCTTCCATCTAGTCTCTCTTGCAGGTACGCTATCTCTACCCTACGTCTTTTAAGTGTATCCATTACCTCCAACAATTCACTAATAAGGGTTCCTACATTCTAAGAGGCCACACGCAAAGTATACCCTCTTTCCTTTCTCTTGTCTACACCCCTCCCCTCATTCTCGGACACGATCTCAAGGTAAAGTCATGATCTATATTGCCTATGGTTGCTACAAATCACCCGATATGTCAAAGAGGACCCACAAGCAGCCAATAAGTCGAACCACACAATCACAATACAATATGTATGGTAGGCAACATGCAACACACAATGAACAACAACATTCAATAAGCCTACGATGACACAGAGCAATAAAGAAGCATACACTAGTCCACCAAAAGCATACCAACACAGTATACGATGAGCAATATAGAACACCTAGTAGCAACGTTGATCAAACAAACGAGATAGGTCAAAGAGCACACAACAATCACAATAATAAAAGTGTATATACTATAAAAGTCCCTTTTTTTCAAGAAAAAACAATACTACCTGTTTAATTTACTAAAGCAAAAGCCCACAAGTAATATCAAAATATGTGTAGTATTTTGTTGTTATTATTATTTTATGAGTAAATTGCCAATTTAGTCCCTGAGTTTTGTCCAAATTTGACAGTTTAGTCCAAATAGTTTTTTTTGTGCATCTGGGTCCCTGACTTTTACATTTTGTTGCCATTTTGATCATTTTGTCTAACTCTATCCAAAAACCCAGTTTGTAACAGTTTGTACTTAATCACTAATGTTTTTCAGTTGCCATTTTGATCCAATTCCAAAATATCAAAAAAAAATTCAAAAAATTCAAAAAAATCTAAAAATCAAAAAAATTCTAAAAAATCCAAAAATCATTAAATGTTTCGGCACGAACCGTTTCGACCCGTACCGTTTCGAACCGAACCGTTTCGACCCGTACCGTATCGAACCGAACCGTTTCGACGCGAACCGTTTCGAACCCGTACCGTATCGAACCGTACCGTTTCGACCCGTACCGTTTCGAACCCGAACCGTTTCGAGCCGAACCGTTTCGATGCGAAGCGTTTCGAACCGTACCGTTTCGATACCGTATCGAACCGAACCGTTTCGACGCGAACCGTTTCGAGCAGAACCGTTTCGACACGAACCGTTTCGACCCGTACCGTTTCGAACCCGAACCGTTTCGAGCCGAACCGTTTCGACCCGAACGGTTCGACCCGTACCGTTTCGAACCCGAACCGTTTCGACCCGTACCGTTTCGATGCGAAGCGTTTCGACCCGTACCGTTTCGATGCGAACCGTTTCGGGTTCGAAATGGGTTCGGTTCGAAACGGTTCGCGTCGAAACGGTTCGGGTTCGATACGGTACGGTTTCGAAACGGTTCGGGTTTGAAACGGTACGGTTCGAAACGGTTCGGGTTCGAAACGGTACGGGTCGAAACGGTTCGTGTCGAAACGGTTCGGGTTCGAAACGGTACGGGTCGAAACGGTTCGTGTCGAAACGGTTTGGCTCGAAACGTTTCGCGTCGAAACGGTTCGGTTCGATACGGTACGGTTCGAAACGGTTCGGGTTCGAAACGGTTCGGGTTCGAAACGGTATGGGTCGAAACGGTTCGCGTCGAAACGGTTCGGTTCGATACGGTACGGGTCGAAACGGTACGGTTCGAAACGGTTCGCGTCGAAACGGTTCGGTTCGCGTCGAAACGGTTCGGTTCGATACGGTACGGGTCGAAACGGTACGGTTCGAAACGGTTCGCGTCGAAACGGTTCGGTTCGATACGGTACGGGTCGAAACGGTTCGTGCCGAAACATTTAATGATTTTTGGATTTTTTAGAATTTTTTTGATTTTTTTAGAATTTTTATGATTTTTTAGAATTTTTTTGATTTTTAGATTTTTTTGGATTTTTTAGAATTTTTATGATTTTTTAGAATTTTTTTGATTTTTAGATTTTTTTGGAATTTTTTTGATTTTTTGGAATTGGATCAAAATGGCAACTGAAAACATTTTTTAAGGAAATCCCCAAAATACCCCTGTTACAAACTGGGTTTTTGGATGGAGTTAGGCATTGTGATCAAAATGGCAACAAAATGTAAAAGTCAGGGACCCAGATGCACAAAAAAAAACTATTTGGACTAAACTGGCAAATTTGGACAAAACTCAGGGACTAAAATGGCAATTTACTCTTATTTTATTTTTGTTATTGTGTCAAGGAAAGAATGCACCTGGGGCGAGAACGTGAGAAAATTTTAGCCGGAGTTGCCGGTCAATGGCTTCCGGAAAACTATATATGCCTTAAAATCTTGGTTGACAACTCTGTCACCTGCAAACCAAAAACACAAGAAAACAACTCCCCAAAAAGAGAGTGGCCGGAGGTTGTTGGAGGTTCTGGTCGGCGTGTAGGTGGGTGACGGACTGACAATTGTCGACGGTTCTCGGCGGTGTGTGTAGTGTTTGGAACTTAGGAATACGGGAGAGACGGAGTTATTGCTGTGGCTCATGGGTCTAAAATGTAGGTCATTAGCTGGAGAGATAGGTTTAGTCTTACTGTTACGGTGGTTCCGATCGGCCAGCAGGGAAAATGGCAGAGTTTGGAAGAAAAGTTAAGAGGGTAGGAGAGTAGATGGGGGAGGGAGAGAGGGAGAAGCTTTCACTATGCGATGGGTGGTGGTGGGGCGGCCAGAGATTCGAGGTGGTGTTGTGCTACCAGCCGGCGAATGGAGGTGGTGAAATTTTTACCATTACCAAAAGTGTACAGAGAGAGTCGAGTGATATTACAAGATTACATATCATAAAAGTGTTGCATATCATAGAAGTGCATACATAATCGGGTATCAAAAAACCCGGTGCATGTATTAAAAAACATGGGTATGGGTAATATAAAACCCAGGTACGGGTACCAACAAAACCCGGGTATAAATCGGGTTGAAGAAATATCAGGATCGGGTTCAGGTTCTCACATAAAATACCACACTCAGACCCTAGACATGTAGGGTCGGGTTCGGGTTTACAATACCCGATTTTAGAAAACCCGGGTCCAGGTTCTCTTTCGGGTTCGGGTTCTTTGTGCGCCACTAATAACACCACGAAAATAATTCAATACTTAAATATGGTTTATTTTACCAGAACTACTACAAAAAAAATAAATCAGTTTCCCTATCCTTTTAAAGCTTTCTTGTACCTATTTTAAGCAATCAAAATTCAAACACACAAGTGCATATTGAATTCTACAAGTATAGTGAGGCTGCAAACACAATATCTCTCTTGATCTTCGAAACCGCCTCTTCAAATTTGGCTTCAAGTTCAACTTCCCCAATTGATTTTGCTGCTAATATTAACTGCTGTAGAATTTCTTCCATTCTCCTGATACCTCTGATCAAACTGCCTTCAAATACCTGTGTTATTTCCATTATCTCGTAAAATTTCGACCCTTTTGCCCATGAATAAACAGCCTCCATAATATCAGGCCGAAACGAACTCACAAAACCCTCTACATCAATTTCAACCTGTCAAAACAGTAGACAATTCAAGTTGTAATCTATCAACATTAAACGGGTCAAATCAGTTTTATCATGGTAAACAAGATGAAGAGAATGTGAGAACCTTGCACTCTAGTTGAACTTTAGCTACTCTTCGTGCGGTATCTTGCAATTGTGTAAAGAGCATGTCCAGTTCTTCCCTGGGCTTTTGAGCATCCTGAAGCTTTTCTTGCCAGACGAAACAAGACAAAAGAGATACCATTTCTTCTATTTTTATGTCTTTTAATACACCATTAAACATAAGCTCGGTTAAGACCAATTCATCTGCGCTACTAATTTCACAAGCAACTTTCCCCTTCAACTCCACAACATCGTCTCTAGTCACATACCTGCATCATATTGTACACAATCGTATTAGTTCTTACAAGGATACACGGGTACTGTTCTTAAGAAGATCCAATTAAAATACAAATAAAAAGAGTAAAATGCCATTTTCGTCCCTGAGGTTTGGCCAGTTTTGTTCAAAGGTTTGTTTTTCCGCATCTGGATCCAAAAGGTTTGAAATCTTGCCATTTTCATCCGCGGCTCGTTAACTCCATCCATTATTCTCTGTTAAGTTATGGGTATTTCTGTCTTTTTTGTTAACTTAAAGGGCAATTCAGTCTTTTTCACTTTATGTAAAAAGACCGAATACCCTTGAAAAAGACCGAATTGCCCTTCAAGTTAACAAAAAAGACAGAAATACCCCTGACTTAACTTACCTGATGAAAATAGGAAGATTTCAATCCTTTTGATCCAGATGCGGAAAAAAAACCTTTGGACGAAAGTCGCTAAACTGGCCAAACCTGAGGGTCGAAAATGGCATTTTACTCTAAAAAAAATTAAAAGTTGTCACAATGAGTGATATTAAAGCATAAAACCTTCTAAATCGGATAGACTATTCACTAATTACAAAATAAATAAGTTAATATAAGAAAAAGAGTATGTTTACCCGAGTCTTCGAAGAACCCTTTTCCTTGCTTTGAGCTCATCTTTAAAGGCAAGTGCGGAGGAAGACCGCATTGACTTCTTAATCGATTTAATTTGAGCAGTAATTTGTTTCTTCTTGTGCAAGACTTTCAACTTTTGCTCAATGAGTGGAGATTTTGCAACTTCATGTTTCTCAAACAGGTTCTCTAAAGCCTCAATCCTGCGAACCGCCTTCCTATACGACCCACTTTGGACCTGTCAAATATATATAAATAAACGTGAGAACATTTCGACATGTGAGAACAGAAAAACACAACAAAAAGAAACATAAAAAGGTCAACCTTCATGTCTTCTTCAGGGTCCAAGAGGGGTATTCCTTGTTTGGAAAATCTCGAGAGAACTTCCGACACCTTTTTTAACGTATTTTCCCGATTTTCCAGTGGTAAAAGATCCTTTGCTATTATGAGCCGCACACTACTCAAGTTATCTATCTGAGAAACAGGAACAGAAACAACAGCCGGTTCCCCGGGCTCCTTTAGTGGAATAATCTTAATTGTCTTCTTAGAAAGTTCATCTTTAGATACGGTACATCTTGTAAGAACATCCACTGTATAGTTTGCATCTTCCGGGCTTTTGTCCACGTCATCTATATAACAAATAGATACATTGAAACAAGCGTATATACAAGTAATTTGCCATCTAGATCAACTCTCCTAAGTAGACGTGGAATAACGAAAGGTTGGGTGAGTCGGCTAACAGGTCAAAATATGTTCGGATCAAAATGGGTACTTTTTGCACAGGTTAAAAAGGCAAAACACTTTTTTGCTCAAAATTGATAAATAATTAGTGGTTCAAATATGATAGACAAACTATATCATTTCAATAATAACCTTACACTTTTACAAAATGATTTTGAAGAGGTTTTAAATAATAACCTCACACTTTTACAAAATGATTTTAAGAGGTTTTATGTAATATTAATGCACAGCCTTTAATTTAGCTTATTTCTTCATTTACACGTTTGGATACAAGTAGGCCTGTAAACGAACCGAACGTTCATAAACTGTTCGTGAACTTCTGCGGAGGGAAGTTCGTTTTTGTCAGTTTATTTAATTTAATAATTGAACGAACATGAACCCGTGTCTTGTTCGTTCATTTATGTTCGAGAACGTCCGTTAATGTTCGTTTATGTAGATTTGTTA
This sequence comes from Helianthus tuberosus, assembly GCA_030545235.1. Classification (NCBI taxonomy): domain Eukaryota; kingdom Viridiplantae; phylum Streptophyta; class Magnoliopsida; order Asterales; family Asteraceae; genus Helianthus; species Helianthus tuberosus. The sequence goes on along the minus strand of JARYGA010000104.1, from coordinate 17,758 downwards.
ATGTTCGTTTCAATTCAAATACAGAAGTAGTTATATTTATATAAATATTAAACATAAAAGGAACTTTCTACTACTTATACAAATATAACTAATTGGTAATTTAGTTTTCTAGTAATAAAAAAGGGTTTACCAATGAATTTATCGTAATTAATGATTTATATGAAAAATATTTTTATGTTCGTTTATGTTTAGTCGATTATGTTCAATTGTTCATATGTGTTCATTTTTGTCTATTCATTTATGTTCATTTGTGTTGTTTATGGTTTGTTAAATTATGTCCGTTTTAAGTTTGCTTGTTTATGTTCTTTACGTTCATGAACTGTTCGTTTAGGTTTTAAACGAACGAACGTAAACGAACATGAACAAGCCATTTTCTTAATAAACGAACATGAACAAATAACATGTATTCGATTATATGTCCGTGTTCGTGTTTGGTTAGAGTTAAATGAACAAACGTGAACAAGCCTTTGTCTGTGTTCGCTCGGTTCATTTGCAGGCCTAGATATAAGCATAACCCAATTCAACCCATTCATAAGTTGATTATTGAAAATGCAACCCCTACATCTTAGAAAAAAAATTATCATGAAATACAGAAATCCAACCTTCTGAAAGAGACTTGACTTTCTGAAAGTTGACTATAACACCCCATGTGACATGATCCTCAATGGAAAAGGTGGGAGTACTTTCGTCACTACTCGTGCAACGAACACATACAAGCCTGCCAGGTTGCAAAAACGGCAAGCAGTATCTAGGAGAAAAGATGATGTCACGCACATCCTTCTTTAAGCTTTTATATTGCTCCAACAAAGAGTAATAATTTTCTAAACTATCCTCTTCTTCAATGTGAATCGAGTCTCGTTCCTCCTGAAGACCTTTCATTTGTCTCTGCAAAAAAAATAAATACGTAAGCGATATACGTGACAAATTTGAATCGTTACTTATGAACAAGAAGATAGACAACCTCAAGATCAGGGATGGCTCGGTCAGCTTGAAATTGATAGAATGAATTACGAAGCAAGTTTTCGGGATCACCGTCTTCGCATCTCAATTGATTCAAGAGCATGTTGTAGCTTAAATGGAATGCACTGATAAAGTCAACAATAAAAAGTCAACTCAAGATGCAAATCATAAAAATCAACAAGAACAATGTAATACAGCCACAAATGCCGCATTTAACAAAATAGTTAACTTTGACTACAAAAGGTATGCCTTTGACCATGATATTACTTAAGTAAAGTACACGGATAGTCCCTGTGGTTTTCCAAATTTTGGATTTGGTCCCTACCTTTCCAAAACTACACGGATGGTCCCTGTGGTTTGCGCTTTATAACGAATTTAGTCCCCAGCAAACAAATCTAAAGGTTTCAAGAGGTCCAAGTTAGGGACTAAATGTGTTTCAAAGTGCAACCCACAGGGACCATCCATGTACTTTTGGCAAAAGTTAAATGTGTTACAAAGTGCAAACCACTGGGACCATCCATGTACTTTTAGAAAGCTAGGGACTAAATCCAAATTTTTGAAAACCACAGGGACTGTTCGTGTACCTTACTCTATTACTTATTGGCAACGAAAACGAAAAGACATGCATACCTGTTCAAACAGTCAGCACTCCCTTTGACCATCATTTTGGCGGTGGAAGGTTCTAATTTTTCATCAACCATAAGAATGCAGACCCCACGATCATCGATTCCTCTACGACCCGCACGGCCACTCATTTGAATATATTCACCACTTGATAGCCATCTGAACTTATCGCCGTCAAACTTCCGAACATTTGAAAAAACAACCGTTTTTGCAGGCATATTGAGACCTATGCTAAATGTCTCTGTGGCAAACAAGCACTGTTGCAAAAAATCTCAGTATAAAAACCTCAAAAAACACAAAACATAAGGCAAAACCAATATATATGAATGATTAACAGTCGCGTCCCAACCTTAATTAGACCTTCTTGGAATAGTATTTCAATAACTTCTTTAAGTATGGGGAGCAACCCGGAATGATGCACGCCTATTCCACGCTTCAAGAGGGGAAGCATATTCGACACCTGGCAAAGCCCAAAATCAGAAACATTAACCCAAGAAAAAATTATATAATAACTCATGCATTTTTTAGTTATATATATATATATATATATATATAGGGGAAAGATAAATCGAAAACCCACTCCAGTTGACTAAACCCTGAAAACCTTTGTAAAAAGCCCATGTGATACATTTCTAAAAAAAATAGGAAATGTAATATACATATATTTGAACATTTTTAAAAAAGAAACACAAAAAAACACTGAGTAGTTTTTTTTTTTTTAAATGTTACAAATTTTCAGGTTACATAATATGTATGTCCAAAAAAAATGTAACATACAAATTTTCAACATTTTAAAAAAAAAAAACTATTAAGCGTTTTTTACATTTTTTTTCATAAATAGGTCCGTGTACATTTATATTACATTCCCTATTTTTTTTAGAAAAAAATAAAAATGTTACATAGGGTTTATTTGGGTTTTCTCAACTCAAGTGGGTTTTCTATATAGCCCTCCCCTATATATATATATATATATATATATATATATATATATAGAGAGAGAGAGAGAGGGGGGGGAGGTTATAATTCATTAGCCCCTTAACGTGCGATGCGTACGCAATCATCTAAACCACACATCTGACTCAATCTAGGGCTCAGTTTAACGCGATGACATAATGGGTAATTAACTTTAAATTCAATTGCAAAATCGAGTGGGAAGGGCATAAGCATCAATTACAATAAAATCGAATCTTACAATTGAAGAACAGAGACAAATTCATCCAATTCGATCGATTGGATGCATAATCTCTACTCGATTAACCGAGTGATTCACAAGAATGATCTAATAATATGTTTGTGATTGCAATTGACAAGATCCACTGAGTAATAATCTATGAGTTACAGTATAACAGATGTTGAAGACGATGGAGGTATTTGTTTCAAAAACGCATGTTATGATTTCAGAAACACATGTTCTGTATAACTACACATAACTAAAGAAACGCATGCTATGCTTTCAGAAACGCATATTATGATTTCAAGGACACGTGTAATGTTTTCAAAAATGCATATTATTGTTAAAAAAACGCATGTTATTACACTTTATCTGATTTGCCTAATTTACCCTTCCCTCTGAAAATATGGAATTCCATGCGGCGCAATTTGGTTGTTGCGTACCTTCGCACGACAAAACCCATTTGTATTTTAAACATTATATATATATATATATATGTGTGTGTGTGTGTGTGTGTGACAATCCTACCTGGGGTAACTTCTTATCATCATCTGATAACATGTCCATAGCACTCCAAAAGATGGTTTCAGTGTTCACTTTCTCGTCATCGTCATTTAAATCCATTTTCGCCATCTACATGACGTATAAACTAAAAATTTGTAAACTTGATCAATATAATAACCACAAGTCCAAAAAAAAAAAAAAATACTTGCCTGCATTGCAAGGAATTCACATTCCCTTTTGCTAAAACTAAAGATTATAACGGGATCATATTGTCGTTGAATAATCATTTTCACCATCTTGAATATGTCACTATCTTCACCAGCCCTACCATTGACCAAACCCTTCTGAAATTTCGCACTATCTTTTTTCTCATTAACGGGAACAAGAGCGTTTAACGCTTTTTGAAAACTATCCTCACGAAATTTTCCCTTTTCATCCACCACCAAGTATAAACCATCATCACCAGTAGGAAAAAGATAATGCTGAAGAGGTGTTGGCCGATAATCTGTATAAACAATATGACATGGTTGTTGATGAACCTGCATTATATGTTATCATATTAGTTTTTTTAACTTCGAGTGTGAATATTTAATATTACTACTGACAAGTGACAACACCATATTAGTTAGAAATATGATAACTGCTAGTCTCACCTTTGCAACCCAATCGGCAAACTCCTTCGCGTTTGGTACTGTAGCAGATAAGAAGACGAAACGAGCATTTTTGGGGGCCATAACAATGCTTTCTTCCCAAACTACCCCTCTTTCTCTATCGCGCATATAATGTACCTCGTCGAAAATGATCCATGCCACCTCCCTTGTGAGCTCTGATCCTTTGTACTGCATACTACGCCAGATTTCTGTGGTCATCACCTAAAAACTTTAAAATTTTAGTTAAAAAAATATATTAAGAGATGTAATGGTTCACAAGGATATAAACAGCATTACCAAGCAAGAAGCATTGGGCTCAATAGTAACATCTCCGGTCATCAAACCCACGTCGGAAAACTCTTCTTTAAACTCCCTATACTTTTGATTACTCAATGCCTTTATCGGAGATGTGTATATTACTCTCTGCTTATTTCTCAGTGACATCGCAATAGCATATGATGCCACAACAGTTTTCCCGGCTGATGTATGTGCCGATACCTGTAAAAATTAAAGACTTACAATAAGCATGGGAATAAAACACAAAAGGCATATAATTCCTTAGTTGGGGTTGCACTAAACATAACCCCTCCAATTTTACTGAATGTACCCCCCTTAAATTGCATGATGCACTCCGATGTGTTTGGTTCAAAAATCTGATGTGCAATGCGCGATGCGAGCGTATCATGCTATGCGCTCTTTACAGAAAATACTAAAAAAGTATTTATACATTAACAACTTATAAAAACATAGTTAAAGTGAAATAAATGACGTAATAAGAAGATAAGAGTTGTGCTTTTTGGTTCAAATCAAGCATACTAAGATATTAATTATTGAAAACCACAACCCATTTCAAAAAATCTGGAAAAAAAAAACATAAAAAATACAATTTTGCGTGCATCAGAGCGCATTATGTGTCGAGCGCATTATGCAAAATTGGCGCAATATTCTCGCATCATGTAAACGCAACGCATCGGGCGCATCACGCATTATGCGCGCATTTTAAAACCAAGGCGTCACGTATGTGAGGCGTTCTTTATTGATAAATACCAAAAAATAATTGTAGCTAATAATATAACGTGTCAACCTATAAACACTAAAATATAAAATATTCTCATCATCTCTAGTCAGATTCGTTCAATCGATGGTCTAATTTGTTCAAATACTGGTCAATTGCATAAGGCGCGGCCTCAAACTACGTCATGTGATGCGCACATCATGGAATCACATCATACGATGCAATCTCATCATCGTAACATGTGACGCGCGCGCATATTAAAACCAAGACCCCTTGTCAAATCAGTTGTTATACTAGCCGTATAAAAAGGATAACAATACGAGCTCTTATACGAGCCATATAAAAGGGCAACCTTCGTGTGTTACATCTTGTACGAGCCATATAAAAGAGCAATGTTCGTTATACAGGCCGCATAGGCGGTTTCTTAATATTTTATAAACAAATCAGTCAAATCATACAGGGGCTTGCATTCAGTAACATGGGTCAAGTTTAGCCAACCCCATTTCTTCACATCCATCAAAACTCTCTTTGCTACCTCCAAACCACACTCATCAGTTACATAACTAATAAAGATTCTACTATCTGCAGCTAAAAGTATACAAATTTCTAACAAGTTTGCATTTTAATTTGACAGATTTTACTACCAAAACCAAAGTTGGACTCTTTTTTAATGTTGAACATGTCCAATTTAAAAAGGGCAAGAACCAAACAAAATATTATTCAGTAACTAAAAAACAGTTACCATGACAGATTCTCCAACATTCAGACAATTAATTGCTTCAGACTGAAAAGGGTCGAGAGTAAATGGAAATTCCTTCGCGGGTTTTGAATCTTGGTCGGTATTAGACCGCCGGGGAACAGTGACGTAGTTTTCCGGGTAAGATACGTCATGAACACACGCAACCCCCTCGTCGGTGGCTTCTGTTAATCCGTTGCCGTTGTCTTTGTGTTGTTTGTGCGGTGGGGACGTGTAATTTGAAGGACCTTCGTCTACCGACTTTCTCTTGATTGATCCCATTGATGAAGTTTGAAAAATTGTTGCAGGAGATGAAGCTTTAAGCCCTGAAATTGTAACAAGGGTTTTAAGTTGCAAAGGGGAAGAAAGAAGAAACCCTAGGGGAGGGTGACTTGATGATTTATATACTCATGTTCAAAAACCGGTTTTTATACCTTACCGGATTAGGTACAAAAACGGTTTAATCGGTTGTACAGGATGGTTCAGCACGTTTTACTCCAACCCTAAACTTAAAAAATAATCTAAAACTTCATTCTATTCCCTCAAAATCATTTCATCTCTTCCCCCTGTTTTTTTTTCCATTCCATATTCACCCTTCATTAACAACCTACTACCGTTGCCACCACCCACCACCACTGTCATCTCCCGCCGTCACCCACCTTCGCCGCCACCCGCCACCGTCATTGCCGCCACCCACCCCCATCCCTGCCACCGTCGTCGTCGTCATCCACCATCGGCGTTGCCACCTCCGATCACCGCCACCACCCACCTACGATCATCACTGCCACCATTGCCGTTGCCACCTCCGATCACTATCGTCGTCGCCACCCACCTCCGCCATTTCTATCAACCACCACCACTGCTACAACCTGCCACCACTGTCGCCACCGCTACCACCTCTGACCACCGCCGCCACCCACCTTCGCCGTCACCCACCACCACCATCGCTGTCACCACCCGTCGTCGTCTCCACCCACCACCGCCGCCGCTACAACTGCCACCTAGCACTACCCACCATCGCCGCCCATCATTGACCACCACCATCCGATTTTATTCCTTTGTCTTTTCTCGCATACCAAACAACAAAAAGTAATGGTTCATTCCATTCTCACATGGTAACCAAACAAGACATGTAATGGTAATGATTAATTCCATTACCTCGTCCATTCCATTACTCCATACCAAACACACCCTAAAGTCTATCATATGTTTATGGCATTGGAGTGTTGCATGCATCAAGTTCAAGGTCGCGCAGACGAAATTCACCATCATCATCATCCTCATCAACAAGAAGATAACTATTTTCGTTTCCTATAATATAAAATAAGACGTTTTAGTTACTAATAATTGTAATATTCTAAAATCATATATAAATCAAATTTGCAACACATCTATGCATTATGGTTTGTACCATAATGCTTAGTGACTTGTATCCACTAAAGACAAACTTGTCTTTCATTTAAACACTATAAATAATTTTGTGAGTTAACACGACGCAACGTGCGTGTGTGGTTAAAAGTTTTTACGTCGTCTATTTTTTTCCGTTTGACAGGTTCATCGTAACGCTCGGGGTCCTAAATCGACTTAGTTATTTTTTATGTATTTTACGTTTCGGTTTAATTTCTTCGCATTAACACAAAGACAAATTTTTATTTCATTTAAATACTATAAATAATTTTGCGAGTTAACACGACGCAACGTGTGTGTGGTTAAACGTTTTTACATTGTCTATTTTTTTCCGTTTGACATGTTCATCGTAACGCTCGGATCCTAGATCGACTTAGTTATTTCTTTATACGTTTTACATTTCGGTTTAATTTCTTATCATTAACACACTGCAACTTCAGTGTTGGAGGTCGCTGGTAATAGAGTGGCATTGGTGTTCGCCCCCACCGCAACGCGGGGGGTGCTTAATACTAGTTACGTAAAATAAGTAACATATATGACAAGTAACCCTATAACTTGAGAACCTATTCATCGTCGTGAAACTCAAAATTAAATATGGGTATAAACGGGTTCATCGGTATGCACCGATTACGTCAGATTTTTCGGCGCTTAGAAAACTAAACCGACACTCAAACTAGACCAGGCTCTATCTTACCGGTGATGTCTCCGGTAGTTGGTTCAACCGCTATTATCGAACAATTCGTACGGGTTTTTAAAAACATAGACTTAACTCGTGTTTTTCTTTTTCTTTTTTATTTTTCTATGTAAGTCGATTTAGTCGGTTTGAAATGTATTTCAGTCGAAAATCGAACCTAATTCAAAAACTTCAAACTGAAATAAAAGTCGGATTTGAACTTGATTTGGTCTTTGGTTTTGGACCAAATAGTTATTATATTTTATTGTTTTTAAATTTTATTATGTATCGTTATTTTTATTAGATTTGGTTGAGGTAAATTGTAACAACCCTCAAATAGGTCAACACAACAATCGATAAATGAAACCCCAAAAACGTACGATAAGATTCTGCTTGAAAAATGAAAAATAAAAGATTATATAGACTGTCGCGGGCCGCGACAGCCATATACAAAAGTCTCGCGGGTCGCGAGACCCTCATAAACCGCCTGAGACACGCATCGGACACGTGTCGTCCACGTGTGAGGTCTACTCGATGAATCATGCCAGCTATGCCCTAGCTTGGGGGGTCTTGCGGGGCGCGATAGACTCAATTTCCAGCTATAAATTTAGCTCGAACCAGCCATTCAAACCTGCTCAAAATTATTTTCTTTTCCCTCTCGGTACACTGGTATTATACCCAAATTACTGAAGTGTCAAACCTTTGCCCATAATCAGGGTAATAACTCGAATCACTGGTACGGTACTTTGTCTGATTGATTGAAACCGATCCAAAAGATGTTTAAGTGCTGCATGTATACGGCTATACTTTGTCATTCGTTATGGGTTTTGATCTCGTGATTGTCGTTAAAGTTGAATTGAGTTAATACACTAATACGTGTGCATTGTGTGTTTAATTAGGAATACAAACATTAAACCAGCAGGCTAGTACAGACACCTTAAATCTGCAAAGTGAATCATTCTCTTTTACTCAAATAATTAGCAAAACCCTAAATGTTTTCTAGTTGTATTTACAGTGATTAAGTTTTTGTATTATGAAATTACTGCCGGTATGTGGGGTTTTGTATACACTACTTGATAATCTTCACTATTGGACAACGAGTTAGCCAATGAGTGATATGACCATAGTCACAGGAACTGGCACCGAGTGACATACTGATTTGAGTAACTAAAAGATATAAACAAATGTAAAAACCCTTAATGCTGTAAATTATAATGTGACACCCCAGGAAAACCAGTAAACACCGCAACTTAACTAGCTTCCTCAGTAACCACGTGCTAAATTTCGGGACGAAATTTTCTTAACAGGGGGAGAATGTGACAATCCTCGTAATTACATGTATCCGTACGATTATTTAATGATAATTAAAGTGCTTAGTGACTGTGTTGAATTACTTAACTGTTTCCTGATTACTGTGTCATACTTACATGTGCTTGTTAACCTACTAGTCATGTGCAGAAAATTTACTAAATGGTCCTGAACATTTTCCTAAGTGTTAGGAATTAATTGTGTTACAAAAATATATATATAAGACACCTTACGGAACAATTAAACACTTTAACGGAACAGTATCCGACCGAACAACCGGACATTACCCGGGACACCAAATATTTGTCAAACACATTGTGTTATTATTTCTTGGCTAGTTATGGTCCCCGTATACCATAACACCCACTAGATACCAACTAACTAAAACATGTAAGTATATACTTGGAATCTAACTATTATTTACCCACCTTTCACCAAAATATTTTCAATTAACCCCCCCCCCTCCATATTTTCGGCTCACATAGGGGACCCACCATAATCATCACCAAATCCCCAATCAAATATTCCCTTTTATTGTGATTGGCCTTGCTCTTGCCAAGAAATCACAATGATGTTAAATAGGTTGGGCTAGAGATCATACTCATCATTTCATCTTCACTACAAGTTCACTTCACCATCTTCTTCACTCTCTGTCTCCCTCTCGTCTGCACATAACCACCACCACCACCACTTCAACATTCATTCATTTGTTCCATTTTCAAGTTCAAATCAAGTGCTAGAAGAAGTCTTGTGAAGCTTGAAGCTTGGAGGTCTTGAAGGAGCATCACAACCTGCATTCTCACACCATCTTCATCATCATTCTTTGTTCATAAGTTCATCCCTAGCCTTTGTGCTAGTTGTAAGTCTTCGATTTAACTCTTGGTCACTTCTATGTTGATTATTCGAAAGATTGAAGTTTAATGTTTAACACAAGAACATAAAAAGAAAACGAACAAGGAACATGAACATAAATTTACATAAAGATGAAATCTGGTTGGATTAAGTTGGTTAAAGCATGCATGATGTTTGATCGTTGAATTCTTGATAAACCCGTTGTTAGGACATTTGTTGATGCGTTTTAGTAACATTTACACTATAAAAAGCATGCTGATTAGCATTTTCAGCCAACTTCAACTGGCTGTAACTGGATCATTATAAATCGAAAAACTGATTTTCTGAAGCCTAAATTATGTATTTTCAAAAAACAGATCAAATGGCACTGGAATCGTAATTTTTCGAGGTCGTTTTACTATTTTTAAAGGACTATTTTTGGACAGCAGCTCAAGCTGCGTTTTTACTGCAGAAAATGTGTGTTGTATTTTTAGTCATAACTTGAAACCTGAATAGGACTAGCTCATGAAATTTGTACAGTAGATGACCACTGATGTATTTGTAATTCTCCCACTGGAATTTCGTAAATCGGACTTACGATGAATTTTTAATGAATTATTCCGTGGACTGCAGTCAGAAAGTGATGAATCTGATTACAGTCCGGTAAATGAATTTTTATAAAATATTGGTAGTGAATTGGATCCCGAGATTTTTACACAATAATATTTGGATCATTTAAGACCTTCGGTAAAAAGTTGGGAATTTTTGGAATAAGTTAACTATTTTATTAAAATCCCCGAAAAAAGCCCAGTTTTGAAGATTAAAGCTGAAACGACATAAGTAGTGATTTGCGTGTCTAAATGTCGGGTAGGTTATCTGAGAATAATCTAACATGGGATATGTCAATAAAAGTGTTATGTGAAATGTCGTATATTTGCTTATGAACGGGAATAGATGGGAAGCTTATATGGGCATAAACCGTTAAAGTGATGCATGTTATGTGATAGATACGTGTAGGAACTTTGTGCTCTATTTGAAAACCACTAAATGACTAACTGGTAATCATCTTAGGTCGTGATTGACCGACCAGGACTGTTAGCTATTTTTGAGAGTCAAACCGAGCAACCGAGGTGAGTTCACACTTTTCTACAAAGCATGGTAAATTCCCAGTGGGAATGGGAATGGGTTCAGGAATAGGGATTCCTCGTCCTTTGGGACGCGTTCAGGAATGTGAATTCCTCGTCCTTGGGACGTACTTAGACTTACTGGACTAGAACTCTATCAGCGAAGTCCCTCCCTTTTTATATCGACTTAATCGCCGAGGCTATGGCGAGCGGGTCATTAGTTAATAGCGCTATTAGGTTTAACAAACCTCACACCGGGTCAGTCGGATGGGTGTGTACTAATGGACTATGGCACGTCGGTGATGATAGACACCGACGCCAGGGCACAATTAATTTTCGTTAGTAGTCGATATGATAAACGAGTCTGGTAGTTTAAATAATGGGGTAGCCCCCACGGCCGGAGTGCCGGGCTGGATAGCCAGGGAAGGTGGACATGGGATGGTTAACTGATAAACGTTTTCGAACTATGGGGTAACCCCCACGGCTGGATAGCTGATTGAAATGAAACTACGTTTTTGGAAACAACTCTAAAATGGACAACCAACCGTGAACTCACTCAACTTTGTTGTTGACTCGTTATTACATGCTTTGCAGGTCGTTAGATGCTATGGAGCTTGCACAAGGAGGAGGTCGTTGTAGGATGTGGATTGTTATGTCCCGTACTTAATAATTAAACTTTATAAACTTATGGAACTTATGTTTTGGGTCTTTAAACTTATGAACTACGAACTTATGTTTTGATTTAACGTCTTATGCTTCCGCTGTTTAAATTAAACTTGGTTAACTTCCTTTTGGTCACCAATTGTATTGTGGTTGGTTATGTTTACTTAATTACATGGTTCAATATGATTGGTGGCTCGATCCTGGTCATGTCACGCCTCCAAGCGGTGATACTCCGCATGATGGATTTTGGGGGTGTGACAGATTGGTATCAGAGCCATTGGTTATAGTGAACTTAGTTTTAAAAGGGAAAAGCTTTTTGAGAAAACCAGACTATAACTTGTACAGTGCTCAACGATCCACAACGACGCTTCGCTCCACGTGCAAGACTCGACACAATAGGTGGTATGATTTATGTTATATTGTCGATTAGATAGTTCACACTATGCATTAGTTAACGTGATAATTGCTATTTGGACCTTGTGTACTTACTCTCTCCTGTCGTCCCACACTTACGCACTTTCGCGACACTTTTCTCACTTACGTTGCTTCATTGTGAAGATCATGAGCGGACGCGGAGGACGTATCAACCTCACTCAAGCCCAGTTGACGGCCTTGATCAATGAACGAGTTACTGAGGCACTCGCAGCTGTTCCTGCAGGAGGTCAACATGCTCAGTCACCTGTGTGCACGTTCAAAACCTTCATGGATTGCCGACCTAGTACTTTCAGCGGCACGGAAGGAGTTGTAGGTCTCCTCCACTGGTTCGAGAAACTTGAGTCTGTTTTTGAGATGTGTGAATGCCCTGAAGATCATAGGGTGAAATTTGCTCTTGGAACCCTCGAAGGTGCTGCGTTAACCTGGTGGAAAGCACAGGTTCAACTGCTTGGGTTGGCTGCTGCTAATGCCACCCCATGGAATGACTTCAAGGAACTGATCAAAGAAGAGTACTGCAGTCGTGACGACATCCACAAGCTGGAGGTGGAACTTTTCAATTTGAAGATGACGGGGTCTGAGATCGAGGCATACACGAAGAGGTCAAACGAGCTGGCCATCTTGTGTCCTACAATGGTGGACCCTCCCATTAAACATATTGAGCTGTACCTCAAGGGTCTTGTACCAGAGATTCAGAGTCACGTAACCTCAGCTAATATTGGCACCATTCAGCAAATCATCAAGTTGGCTCATCGCCTCACCGATCAGGCAGTTGAGCAGAACAAGCTGCCCAAACGTATTAGCGCTGCTACTACTGATACCCCCAATGATCACAAGCGAAAATGGGATGGAAATTCGGGCAAAGGCTCTACCTCTGTTCAGTCTTAGTCTCAGCAATGAAGGACTGAGGACCATAGGAGCCCCAGTCAGCAGCCTTCTGGAAATCAAGGGCAGGGTGGATACAAGGGGAATCACCCCAAATGTAATCGCTGCAACTTGCACCACAGCGGGCCATGTAGTAAAGGCAAATGTCATCGCTGCAACAAGCCTGGTCATGTTGCAAGGGATTGCAGGAGTCAGCGTCCAGCGAATCAGAACCGGCAGCATCAGCAAGCCCCACCAAATCAACGCCAGCAGCAGCAACAACAAGGTGACAACAGAGGGTGCTTTCAATGTGGTGCTGAGGGCCATTTCAAGAAAGACTGCCCCCAGCTAAATCAGAACCAGAACAACAACAATCAGGGGAATGGAAACGGCAATGGGGGAAACAACAATGGTAATGGGGCAAGGGGTCGTGTGTTCGTGATTGGTCAGGGTGATGCAAGGAACGATCCCAACGTTGTGATGGGTAAGTTTCTTCTGGATAATTTCTTTGTTACTATTTTATTTGATTCGGGTGCCGATACTAGCTACGTATCCTTAAAAGTTGGTCAGATGCTTAAGCGTACTCCAACACTTTTGAACACCAAGCACATCGTAGAGTTAGCGAATGGTAAAAGTTTAGAGGCTACACATGTAGTTAAGGGTTGCAAGCTCGTCCTTGCCGATCAGACCTTTTCTATCGACCTCATTCCTATCGTTCTGGGTAGTTTTGACGTTGTCATTGGGATGGATTGGTTATCTCAACACCAAGCAGAGATTATTTGCAAGAAGAAAATCGTCCGTATCCCTCGTTCTGGTGAAGAACCCCTCGTGATTCGTGGCAACAAGAGTGGTGCTGTCGTAGGCATCATCTCTTTCCTTAAGGCCCAGAAGTGTTTGCGAAAGGGCCACACCGCTATTCTAGCCCTCGTTTCTGATCCATCCGCGGAAGAAAGGATGATAGAAGACATACCTATTGTACGCGACTTTCCTGAGGAATTACCTGGTCTACCGCCTCATCGTCAAGTCGAGTTTCAAATCGAGCTAGCTCCTGGAGCAGCGCCCATAGCTCGAGCACCTTATCGTCTAGCTCCATCGGAACTTGAAGAACTGTCCACGCAATTACAAGAACTCTTGGAAAAGGGTTTCATACGTCCTAGCTCTTCGCCTTGGGGAGCTCCAGTCTTGTTTGTGAAGAAGAAAGACGGTACCTTCAGAATGTGTATTGACTATCGCGAACTTAACAAGGTGACCGTGAAGAATCGTTATCCTCTCCCACGTATAGACGACTTGTTCGACCAGTTGCAAGGGTCGAGCTATTACTCTAAGATTGATTTGAGATCGGGATACCATCAGCTGAGAGTCCGAGATGAGGACGTCTCCAAAATGGCATTCAGAACTCGTTACGGCCATTACGAGTTTCTAGTTATGCCTTTCGGATTAACGAATGCACCTGCGGTCTTCATGGATCTCATGAATCGAGTGTGCAAGCCTTACCTGGATAAGTTTGTCATAGTGTTCATCGACGACATCCTAATCTATTCTAAGAGTCAGGAGGAACACGAGCAACATCTGAGGCTTATTCTGGAACTTCTTCGAAAAGAGCAGTTGTATGCCAAGTTTTCGAAATGTGACTTCTGGCTTCGCGAAGTCCACTTTCTAGGCCATGTGGTCAACAAGGATGGGATTCATGTAGATCCATCCAAGGTTGACTCGATCAAGAACTGGCCTGCACCCCGCACACCAACAGAAATTCACCAATTCTTGGGTTTGGCAGGATATTACAGAAGGTTTATCAAGGATTTCTCAAGGATTGCGCAACCTCTCACTTCACTGACTCAGAAGGGTGTCACCTATCTTTGGGGTGATGCACAGGAATCCGCTTTTCAGCACTTAAAAGATAGACTTTGTAGCGCGCCTATCCTCTCATTGCCTGAAGACACAGATGATTTTGTGGTTTATTGCGACGCTTCCATCCAAGGACTTGGTTGCGTGTTGATGCAACGTGACAAGGTCATTGCCTACGCATCGCGCTAACTTAAAGTTCACGAGAGGAATTACACTACTCACGATCTGGAGCTGGGAGCAGTTGTTTTCGCCCTTAAGATATGGAGACATTACCTGTACGGTACCAAGTGCACCATTTACACCGATCACAGGAGTCTCGAGCATATCTTCAAGCAAAAGGAGTTAAACATGCGACAACGCCGATGGGTCGAGCTCTTGAACGATTATGAATGCGCCATCAAGTATCATCCGGGCAAAGCCAATGTTGTGGCTGACGCCCTCAGTCGAAAGGATACTATACCTAAGCGTGTACGTGCGTTACAGCTTACCATTCACTCTAGTCTTCCCGCCCAGATACGAGATGCTCAGGTCGAAGCATTGAAAGCAGAGAACATCAGGGCTGAGTCCTTACGAGGATCGAGGCAGCGGCTAGAACAAAAGGAAGACGGCGCCTACTACGTAACAGGGCGCATCTGGGTTCCACTTTACGGAAACTTACGCAAACTTGTGATGGATGAAGCACAAAGTCTCGTTATTCGGTACATCCTGGTTCGGATAAGATGTACCACGACCTCAAGACTACGTACTGGTGGCCCAGCATGAAAGCCCACATAGCAACCTACGTCAGCAAATGCTTGACTTGTGCCAGGGTCAAGGTCGAGTACCAGAAACCATCAGGCCTACTTCAACAACCAGAGATCCCGAAATGGAAATGGGAGCAAATTTCCATGGATTTCGTTACTGGCCTGCCTAGATCTCAACGCGGAAATGATACCATTTGGGTGATCGTGGATCGACTGACTAAGTCTGCACATTTCCTGGCTATCAAGGAAACGGATAAGTTTTCCACTCTAGCAGACATCTACCTAAAGGAAGTAGTATCAAGGCACGGAGTGCCAACCTCCATCATTTCTGATCGTGACTCGCGTTTTACATCAGAACTGTGGCAAGCTATGCACAAGTCCTTTGGTTCTCGATTAGACATGAGCACGGCATATAATCAACAGACGGATGGGCAATCTGAACGCACCATCCAAACCCTAGAAGACATGCTTAGGGCATGTGTAATCGATTTTGGTAATGGCTGGGAAAAACACCTCCCGTTAGTGGAGTTTTCGTATTACAACAGTTACCACACCAGTATCCAAGCCGCTTCGTTTGAGGCATTATACGGACGGAAGTGCCGATCACCTCTCTGTTGGGCAGAAGTTGGTGACAGCCAAATCACTGGCCCAGAACTGGTAGTGGATAGGACCGAGAGGATTGCTCAGATACGACAGTGAATGGCGGTAGCTCGTGACCGTCAGAAAAGCTATGCTGATAAGCGAAGGAAGCCACTCAAGTTCCAGGTCGGGGATCGAGTGCTACTCAAAGTCTCACCTTGGAAAGGTGTAGTCCGTTTTGGCAAACGAGGCAAACTCAATCCACGTTATGTCGGACCGTTCGAAATCACTGAGAAAATTGCCAAAGTCGCCTACAGGTTAAATCTACCTGAAGAACTCAGCGGAGTTCACAATGTTTTCCACGTGTCGAATCTGAAGAAGTGTCTGTCAGACGAGACCCTCATAGTTCCCTTGAAGGAGCTCACAATCGACGACCAGTTGCGATTCGTCGAGGAACCAGTAGAGATTTCTGATCGAGATGTTAATATTCTCAAGCGTACCAGGATACCTCTTGTTCGAGTCCATTGGGATTCCCGTCATGGCCCAGAGTATAACTGGGAATAAGAAGACCAAATGAAACTCAAGAATCCCCAGCTGTTTAAGAAAAATGCAACCACTACTGAGACTGAAGCTACTGCAGAATTTCGGGACGAAATTCCAAATCAACGGGGGGATGATGTGACACCCCAGGAAAACCAGTAAACACCACAACTTAACTAGCTTCTTCAGTAACCACGTGCTAAATTTCGGGACGAAATTTTCTTAACAGGGGGAGAATGTGACAATCCTCGTAATTACATGTATCCGTACGATTATTTAATGATAATTAAAGTGCTTAGTGACTGTGTTGAATTACTTAACTGTTTCCTGATTACTGTGTCATACTTACATGTGCTTGTTAACCTACTAGTCATGTGCAGAAAATTTACTAAATGGTCCTGAACATTTTCCTAAGTGTTAGGAATTAATTGTGTTACAAAAATATATATATAAGACACCTTACGGAACAATTAAACACTTTAACGGAACAGTATCCGACCGAACAACCAGACATTACCCGGGACACCAAATATTTGTCAAACACATTGTGTTATTATTTCTTGGCTAGTTATGGTCCCCGTATACCATAACACCCACTAGATACCAACTAACTAAAACATGTAAGTATATACTTGGAATCTAACTATTATTTACCCACCTTTCACCAAAATATTTTCAATTAACCCCCCCCCCTCCATATTTTCGGCTCACATAGGGGACCCACCATAATCATCACCAAATCCCCAATCAAATATTCCCTTTTATTGTGATTGGCCATGCTCTTGCCAAGAAATCACAATGATGTTAAATAGGTTGGGCTAGAGATCATACTCATCATTTCATCTTCACTATAAGTTCACTTCACCATCTTCTTCACTCTCTGTCTCCCTCTCGTCTGCATATAACCACCACCACCACCACTTCAACATTCATTCATTTGTTCCATTTTCAAGTCCAAATCAAGTGCTAGAAGAAGTCTTGTGAAGCTTGAAGCTTAGAGGTCTTGAAGGAGCATCACACCCTGCATTCTCACACCATCTTCATCATCATTCTTTGTTCATAAGTTCATCCCTAGCCTTTGTGCTAGTT
>JARYGA010000103.1:0-82504 GCA_030545235.1 Helianthus tuberosus | reverse complement strand
ATTTAGGCAACAATTAAGAATTTGCCATCAGCTGCCCAGGATCGTCGATATGTTCGACTAACGGCAAGGATTAGCTATTCCTTAAAAATTTATTTAAGCAGTGGTTGGAATAACCATCTCACCTTAAGATAAGCTTTTCTATAATGGTCGATATATAAGCATCAAGGCTGCTCCTTTGGAGACCTTGTAAAGATGGAATGTTAAACATCTATTGTTAGGATAATAGATTGGTAAGTCCAATTATCAGGATCTGAAAGTTGCATTGGAAACAACAAATAAGATCATACAAATCCCTAATCATCTATAAGTTGCCAGCGTTCGACAGAAAATCAAGAATTAATGAAAGTAGCAACCCTCCTAAATTCTTGTTAAGGAATAAGGTTCAACAAAAGATATCACCAGGAAGGGTGTGCCAATGTGTTAAATTATCAGGCTAGTTAAGCTCTGAATATATATAAAGTCATTCGAAGGATTCGAGTGTATCAAGATTAAGTAGCTTATAAGCTAAAACCTATTTAAGGAGCCTGGCGGAGCTCGCCATACATTGCACACTAGTGACTGAAGGATGTGTTTCACCAATAAGTCAAGAAGCACTATCACATAATGATATGCAGATCTATGATGTAATGAGCATCCTGTATCGATTGAGGATCGACAGGTTAAGAAGCTCCAAAAGGATACATGTACCTAATATAGGGGTCACTTTGGGAGCTTGGAAAGACTCCAGATATGATATAGAAGTTAAGTCCATTATGCGACAAAAAGTACTTCCAACATTTTAACAAATCTCGAGGTCGAGATTTCTTTTAAGGGGGTGAGGATGTAACACCTCGAAAATTCACGTCCTATAATGTATTGACACGCGTCATAAGCTTTGAACGTGTGAAAGAATACTCTAGAAGGACTAAAGTTGACAAACATGGAAAGTATGTGAATATAAGGGTTCAAAATGTCAACAATGGATAAATATACTTTACAATGACCCTACATGATGTTTATACCCTTAAACAAATGAATCATGGATCATACGAAGCTAATGGTGAAAGAAAGTGAGAGATTACAAACTACAGGGGTTAAATGTGTCAACATGTTTAAGGTGTACCTCTGAGTGACCTTTTAGCAAACCCGAAGCCTTGTAACGATTAATTATGCTCACTAGAATACATGATAAAAATTTCACCAAGTTTCGTTATCATATGAGAAAGTTATGATAAAATTCGTATACGAGGGGTTAAAAGCGTCAACGATGAAGTTTATGACTTTTCGGGTAACCATAAAGTTAACCAAGGACTTAACAAAGTTTGGTTATGTCTTAAGGCCCTTAAAAGTCAAGTTAGAGGGCTCCAAGTGCAAGAAATCATGTTAAAATCAAGTGTAGAAGGACTAGGGACCAAAATGGCAATTATTGAAAGTTGTTTTCAGGTCAGCCGGGGCTAGGCGGCCCGCGTAAGACTCCTTCAGAGAATACGCGGCCCGCGTGAGAATGCCCAGATGCAGAAAATCGTTTATGTTGCCTGTTCAGCCCATGTAAACGACATATATGCCCTTTATCACCACCAAGAGCTGCCTAAATTAATTCTTAGGCCTTAGGGACACTTGTTAATCATCAGGGATCATGTATAGCCTTGTTTGTCATGATCTTGATGGATCAAGATCACTATATAAGAACCCACATTTTTCCAATTTTTGATCATTCATTCCATCCTCACTTCTTGGAGTCCCCTGGAGCTCAAGCCCCTTCCTTGTGATCCTTAGTCATTCATAGGACCTTGGTAAGTATTCTTAACCTTCCTTAATTGTGTTTTACTTAGTTAATAGCTTAAAAGTCAAACCGTCGTAATTAACGTTTGACTTAACTATTAATCATTAATGGTCCAATGATTAGTCTAGTTGAAGGTAGTTATAAGTTGGTAAGTATGTGGGCAATAAACCCTTAAAAGGGAACCCTCTGATTCCCGCTCTAACTAGATCAAATGTCGGGTCAAAGTTTGTATTAAAAAGTCAACAGAAACTTAATTTGCAAATTAACATGTAATTAGCAATGTAGAAGGCATGTAACCTATTTTGCCACTCATATAACTCAGTAATAAATGTAAGAACATGTCTAAGCATGTTCGACCCGACAATTTTCTGTTTAAACCCGGTTCGGAACCGAAAGTCGCAAAACTTTGACTTTTGCTTTGACTTCAGTTCTGACCCGATTTAGATAGGTTTGGAAATGCCTTAGAGCTTCCTTAGGACCAGGTTACATGTTGGTATAACCCTCTGTGGTTGGTTCGTAGATTACCCGATTCGTTTACACGTTTCCGTTAAATGCTTAAAGTTGACCATAATGCCCTTTTGACCATAAAACGAGAATTCTGGAAATGTGAGAGGACAATAATCTTTGCTACTGATTTATAAACTTGTCCCTAAAATTTCACATCAGTTGGTGGTCTAGATTAGGAGTTATGCTCAATAGCGCACTTAAAAAGCTTTTTGTTAATTAAACGGCGCAATTAGCGTAAAGCCTATCTAAACCCAATTTTTGACACCAAAACTTTTACCCACTGATGTAATATAATATTTTGGGATTTTTAAAGATTTTTAATTATTTTTAACCTGCTCATAACCTGAGGTTATGGCGTTGATTCGGTAAATACTGATTTTACCCTTTTTGTCCATAAAATGAGTTCTACATAGTATTTTAACACCAATCCAATTGCTATTGATTTTATTTAATAAATGAAGTATTTTGAACTTTATAACCTGATCAGAAAACGCAGATTTCCTGTATAACCCGGAAATCGCTTAAAATGGCTTTTTATGCGTATTAAACACCTAGTATGGGTTTAAAACCATTTTGTCATATAAGACCTATTACCAACTGATATGACCTAATAAAATTAAGTTGTTTTACTGATTATTCAGACCCAAGTCTCAAAATTTTATTTAATCTCTTTTATAATCTTTAAAATGACCAAAATACCTATACGGGGCTTAAATTAAGATTAAACTCGTTTTGGGCATAATGGAAGATATCCTACTGATATCACAACCTATATAAGGCATATTAACTTAGGAGGCCTGTATATGACTCTTATGGTTACCCGTTACGCTTCTTACGCGTTCGGTTCGGTTTATGTAACTAGTTTGCATAAATTAGCCGAAACGGGTCAAACCTTATCATTTTTATCTCAAAATCCAGAAGGTGTTTAGATTACCCATATTACACAAGTCTTCAAACTTGTTGGGTCTAAATCACATTCTATTCCGGTCTTCGCTTAATCATGCGTTTGAACCGTAAACCTTTCCTTAAAACTAACCGGTCTAAGTTACGACTAAAATAAGACCCGTTAGGAATCTAATAGGTTAATAAAACCTTCGTTCCAGATTGATAGCCCCAGTAGAAGTACTTTTGCTTGCTGATTAGAATACAAGGCTGAGTATAAATTGCATTTGCTAGCTCAGGTAAATACTCTTAACTTATTTTCCCTATACGGGCTTGGGATACGGTATTATAATAATACCGCTTGGTCGGGTATTGAATGTTTAATTGTATTGTAATTAAATTATTGAGGTAACCCGTTTTAATCTGTATTGTTTGAAATAAAAGCCTTTAGGGGTTAATGACCATGTCCCGGATATCCTTGACATCATTGTATTATAAAATGGCCACGTCTTATGCACGGGGTGTAGGCATACACCTGACAGTGCATAAGGGAAACGGTATCTCACTCTCTTGTGGGCCTATACTTGTGGCGTGTCTGTTAATCTTGACTCGGTTTCTACATCGGGCCCTGAACGTATAACGAACCTGTAAATCTGTATACAAGATTATTTATATAATTGTCCCAAGTTATAAAAGATATGTTGTGCCTTGTGCATTCAAATCAATTTTATTAAACCTTTTCAAATGAGTCGGTTAATTGTATTTACCAGTGTAAACTGACGTATTTTCCAAAAAGGTTAAGTGACAGGTACTGAACGTAATTAGCTGGAAGCTCAAGACGTTAATAAGGAATCTTGCAAGTTCTAGGCGTCTAAAGTCTGTTGAACAGTATTTCCTTTTATTTGATCCGCCTGTGGATCCTTTACTTTCCGTTGTAATACTTTGATATTACTTTATATTCGGATTGTAATATATTTATCTTTTGCTTCCGTTGTGCATTCATATATTGTGTTGTTTGACTATGATGTTACCAACTACGTCAGGATACTCCCCACCGGTAAAACGTGGAAATATCGGGGTGTGACAAAAAACGAGACGTATACGCGTCGAACCGAGGGAAACACGATAACACTAAATTTGAAATAATGCCATATACGATCGTATAGGCCTATGTTGTATCGTATATCAGCTTAATACGAATCGTATAGGCCTATACGATGCGTATAAAACATTGAATTTTCTCAAAAATACCCCTGAATTTATCAGAAAACCAGGGGTATTTCAGTAAAATCATCGATTAATACGCATCGTATAGGCCTATACGATGCGTATTGGAATATAAATTTCTCAAAAATGTTTTTTTCAAATCAAGGGTTCCATCATTATAACCACTTGTTTTCAACGGAGATGTAATGCAATGATTCATCTCAATTGAATAGACCGACACTTGCTTCATAGGACTCACTTGAATCGTCTTGGAAGTGGATTTCGGTTGGTTTAGAACTATTTGGGTATATTCGAAACCAACTAAAATACGTTGAAGTACTGAATCAACAGAAATAACTGAAATAACTTGAATCGTTAAATTACAACAAATTGTGTCTAATGCAAGGATCTTCGAATGCGGTGTGTACGTTAAATACCGTTCACTGCTTTTTTAGATTAAAGAGAATAAACCAAGTACAAAATCATCTGCTTTCTGAATCTGAATCTGAATGTTAACTTTGACTCATAAACCCTTGAATCCCAACGCTTCTATGATGATATTAGCGTTGTTTATCACCCTGTGTGAGCATTGGAAGCCCGACCACTAGCAGAAGAACCCGACACGTCTTCTATGATGATTCGAAACATTCACGAACAACAATGGACTCAGACTCATTGTTGCGAATTTGGTTTCTTCGGGCTAATGTTGATGGATAACGTAAACAAGTTCTCCACAGTTTGTTATTCAAATATCTATTCGGTCATCTTTCCAAACTGTAACACACGATAAGTTCTCCAAAAGAATGCATACACAAATAGTACCGGGACCACTGTAATAGACACATGTCACATAGTTTGAACGAGTCTAGAACACTCGTAATCCTCAACCGGCTTTGAAACCGGACGGAATCTATGAAGAAACTGTTCGATTTCACGGTGAGTGGAGAAATTAGCGATGGATAAACTGTTGGAATTTGTGGATTTCGGTTGGTTCAGACAGACACAATTTGTTGGACAATGAATATTGAATGTGCAACAGAATGCATACACAAATAGTTCTAGTGGACAATGAATATTGAATGTGCAATGAATATTTTTAGAGAACATTGGGATTCAAGGGTTTAGTTGGAGCATGAAGAAACGAAACCCTAACAACTGATTCAGATTTAAACAATGCACGCCTTATTTGTGTATGCATTCTTTTGGTAGTTAATGATATCGATTGCTATAACAGGATGGATGTGACACACACAGATAGATAAGTTGTCACAGTTGTCAAGACTGTTTGTCGGGTTTCCAATGCTCACACAGGGTGATAAACAACGCTGATACGAACACATGTGTTTTGAAAATAGGCTTTGTTCTTGGTTTAATGAAGTTACACGTAACATCTAGATTGTCTAAAGAAGCGCTTTTATCATGTGTGATCCAGAGGTCGGTCTCGAGTGGGCATAAGATCCGTGGGCCCTATTGTCGGATATGTGACTCAAGAAAGTCATTGGACTGCCGCAGATGAAGTCAAATGTGATCAAACTTGGACATCAGACGTAAATCTTGAAGAAACGGAACATAATCCCAGATTGTCTAAAGAAGCGCTTTTATCATGTGTGATCCAGAGGTCGGTCTCGGGTGGGCATAAGATCCGTGGGCCCTATTGTCGGATATGTGACTCAAGAAAGTCATTGAACTGCCGCATATGAAGTCAAATGTGATCAAACTTGGACATCAGACGTAAATCTTGAAGAAACGGAACATAATCCCAGATTGTCTAAAGAAGCGCTTTTATCATGTGTGATCCAGAGAAGACGTATCGGGTAAGTTGTGGTTGATATATGTTTATGCGAATTTAAAGGACAATACTGACAGAGGTGCTGGTCTTTTCTCCCACTGTGCAAACTTGAAAAATCTCACCATAACACATCTAATATGACACATGATAAAAACGCTTCTTTAGACAGTCTGGGATTATGTTCCGCAAATTGGGAACCACATATTCGTGTGTAAAAGCTTGGAAAGATGACCGAATAGAGATCTGTATACACCCTTGGTATTTGTTTACCACATGACACATGATAAAAGCGTTTCTTTAGACAATCTGGGATTATGTTCCGCAAATTGGGAACCACATTGTAGACTGGTTGGCTTGAATGGTTTTAATAATACTTGAAAATGGAAATAATCGTGTCAAGATCTTTATCAATCATATCATCGACCAACTGCTCGAAATCCCTTTCGTTTCTCGGGTTCGCATTCGACACAACACAACAAAAAATAAATTCAAAAAAACAGGGGCCTGATACGCATCGTATAGGCCTATACGATGCGTATCAGGCTCGCCGCCAGACATAACCTGCACCTGTCAGTCTGCCATGTTTTTTACTTTAATTCAATACGCATCATATAGGCTTATACGATGCGTATTGAATTGAAAAAGTGTGTAGATAGACAGGAGGGTGTGCCAATAGAAAATCCCTTATAAAATTGCCCTAATATTTTTTTTTTTTTTGAAAGGTATATTTTAATTTAATAACGTTATTATAAAGATAAATAAAAGATGTGATGACATCCTTGTACTTATGCTTGTTGGAAAGCTATAGATATTGCAAAATTAACAAATTTTAAAATAAGTTACGGCAAACCCTAACCAAGACAAATCTATGTTCCTGGATTGAACAATTGTTGTGGATGACTTGTTGGACCCTAGTAAAAAAGTGGATAGCTTCTGGCGCTAGGGAGTCAAATGTATCAAAGGCAAAAGGGACAAAGACATGTTGGTTCTCTGCGCAAGTTTTTGCGTGCTTATCCATTTTTCTTTGATTCTGTCTTTCTTGCTGCTTGTCCAACTACAAACCCGTTTTCCCTTAAACCAACCAAAGGGGAAACCTCTGTAAGGTCCACACAAGCATGTCCCCCCCCCCCCCCCCCCCAGCCCAGCCAAAGACGAGCAGATCCGCTGGTCGCAGAGTAAATCTCCCTTCCATAGGGTCCGTGAGAAAATTCACAGGAGCCTCTTTCTCAGCAGAAATCCCAACTCTTCTTAGGGTTTGCAATTCAGAAAGGGGTGACGGCGCAACTTGTTGCCCGTCTACCTTCTGTTTTGATGCAACCTGACAAGTTTTTTTTTTTTTTAATAAAATATTTAGTTACGGCTAATCATAACCTGCAAACCACATAAAATTTTAATATGTTATGTGACGTGATGGTTAACTTTGAAAATGTTTATTTATTTCTTTATTATGTTGACAAATAATAATGTTGTAATGTAATGACATTAATTTTTTTTATATTTTATTATTTACATAGTAATTTTAATTTTTCCTTGGCTATAACTTTTTTCCTGATCAGTGACAGTTGTCAAAGAAACTCATAAAAATAGTCACATCTTAGACAACGACTTACTTTAAAAATCGTTAAACTATTTTAAAGTCTACTTCATATTTCTACCTTGTATGAAAATACAATATGACTTGGATATTATATATTATATATATATTGATTGATTTCGAGTGATGATGAATAGTAACTTTATTTTTATAATAATACTAGATTAGAACCCCGTGTATTACACGGGTTGAATAAATGTAATTTTATATATTAAATAATAAAAAAGTTATATCTTTATGAACACCGTATATTGTACGGGTTAAATAAATGTAATTTTATATATCAAATAATAAAAAAATAGTTATATCTTTAAAAACCATGTGTATTACACAGATTAAATAAATGTAATTTTGTATACTAAATACTAAAAACGTCGTATCTTTAAAAAAACCCGTGTATAATCGGGTTGAATAAATCTATCAAATCATAAAATTATTACATCCTTAAAACCCCCGTATATTACAAGTGTTGAATAGATCTAAAAAAGAGTTATATATTTAAAAACCTTGTGTATTACACATATTAAATAAATGTAATTTTGTGTATAAAATACTAAAAACGTCGTATCTTTAAAAAACCCGTGTATAGTCGGGTTGAAAAATCTACCAAGTAATAAAAAATTGTATCCTTAAAAACCGCGTATATTACACGTGTTGAATAAATCTAATTTTACATAGCAAATGATAAAAAAATTATATATTTAAAAACTTCGTGTATTACACGTGCTATATAAATGTAACTTTGTATAGTAAATAATAAAAAAATTATATTTTTAAAAACCCTGCGTTTTACACGAGTTGAATAAATATAATTTTGTATACCAATTAACAAAAAAAGTTATATTTTTAACAAATTAGGATAACATTTAATATTAATTTATTATTTATATATCTATACTATATAATAAAAGAAACCATTTTATGGACACTTGTCATCATATTAGGCCATCTCTTATAGATAATTATTATTTTAGTTAATTTCTTCTAATTAATTATAGATAACCCTCCTACTAAATATTATTTAATTTAATAATATATATTATAGATAATCCTCCTACTAAATATTATTAGTTTAATATCTTATGGATAATTATTATTTAGTTTAATCTCCTTCTCATTTATAATATTATTTATCTGAATTAATTATATTTGAACGTTTTGTTTAGTTTAGTATCAAATAAATTTGACGAAACTTCAAATAAAATTAACTAATATTATTTATCTTTTATACATTTACGAAGTTTTAAATAAAGGGTTAAGTTTATTGAGACTTGGTTAACAAATTTTGCAACAACAGAATAATCTATTTTTATCATGAAAACCAAACTTTGTATTAATATATTAAATATTTTTATTTTCACTATACAAAAATTACATTTACTCAACCCATGTAACACATGAGGTTTTTTAAGATATAACTTTTTATTATTTGATATATAAAATTAGATTTATTCAATTCGTAAAATACACGAGGTTTTTTAAGGATATATATTTTTAATAATTTAGTACAGAAAATTACATTTATTCAAACCGTGTAATGCACATATTTTTAAAGATGTAATTTTTTTTATTGTTTGGTAAATAAAATTACATTTATTCAACTCGTGTAATAAATAAGCTTTTTTAAAGATGTATTATTTTATTATTTGGTAAACAATATTACGTTTATTCAACCCGTGTAATACAAGTGGTTTTAAAGATATAACTTTTTTATTTGGTATATAAAATTACATTTATTCAACCCGTACAATATGATTCTTATAGATATAAATTTTTATTATCTTTACTATATAATAAAAGAAACCACTTTTGGGACACTTGTGATCATATTAGGCCATGTCTTATGGATAATTATTATTTTAGCTTAATCTTTTCTAATTAATTATAGATAATCCTCCTACTAAATATTATTTAGTTTAATTATTACTTTTATAATTATCTATTTACTTCAAATTCAAACTTAGTTATCTAATTTGATATTAGAGTAAATTACGATTTTGGCCCATGTGGTTATATCACTTTTACCTTTTAGCTCAAAAAGGAATTTTTTAACATCTGAGCCCTTAACGTCTTTTTTTTCTGACCCTTTTGGACCCCAACGTCATTTTTTCTAACCCTTTTGGCCCCTAAAAGTAAATGGATGGGGTTAGTGTTTGGGGCCAAAAGAATTAGAAAAAAAGACGTTGGAGGCTCAGATGTTAAAAGATTCATTTTTTTGGCTAAAAGGGTAAAAGTGATATAACCACAGAGGCCAAAATCGTAATTTACTCTTGATATTAACTATATATTTGAACGTTTTGTTCAGTTTGGTATCAAATAGATTTTATGAAACTTAAAATAAAATTAACTAATATTATTTATCATTTCTACATTTACAAGTTTTAAATAAATGGTTAAATTTATTGAGACTTCGTTACATTTATAAGTTTTAAATAAAGGGTTATCATTTCTACATTTACAAGTTTTAAATAAATGGTTAAATTTATTGAGACTTCGTTACATTTATAAGTTTAAAATAAAGGGTTAAATTTATTGAGATTTCGTTAACAAATTTTACTACAATGTAATAATCTATTTATATCAATCTAAATATATATATCTATACTATACTATATAATAAAACATTAATGTGTGACACCTATCATTTATTGTAAGCATTTATTTTATAATTTTCTCGGTTCACTTTCAAACTTATCTTATATTAATTAAATAAATAAATGAATAATGAGCTAATATTAAATTTCATCCTACTTTAAATTTTGAATACTATTCTTCTATTTTTCTAATAAAATATTATTCTAAAATTTAAATTGTTAATTTAAGATATTTTTAAATAAAACAAATTATTTATCACGAAAACCAAACTTTGTATTAATATATGAAATATTTTTATTTTCATTACTAAAAAAATATTATATCAATTTTATTACATAATTTATAAATCAACTTGTCAGAATTGGTACCAACATTTTATCACTCAAATAGATGCTGATTTGCTTCTTGAATACATATATTATTTTCAAGAACCATTTTCACAATCACTATATCCATTGCGTATCGAGTATTATCCATTAGTATATTGAAAGATATGACTTTTTTATTATTGGTATATAAAATTAGATTTATTAAACCCGTGTAATACACATGGTTTTTTAAAGATATACCCTTTTTATTATTTACTATACAGAATTACATTTATTCGGCCCATGTAATACATGAGGTTTTTTAAGATATAACTTTTTTATTATTTGATATATAAAATTAAATTTATTCACTTCATACAATACATGGGGTTTTTTAAGGATATATATTTTTTATTATTTAGTATTGAAAATTATATTTATTCAACCCGTATAATACACATATTTTTAAAGATGTAACTTTTTTATTATTTGGTATATAAAATTACATTTATTCAACCCGTGTAATAAATGAGGTTTTTTAAAGATATATTATTTTATTATTTGATAAACAATATTACATTTATTCAACCCGTGTAATACGCATGGGTTTAAAGATATAACTTTTTATTTAGTATATAAAATTATATTTATTCAACCCGTACAATATGGTTCTTATAGATATAACTTTTTATTATTTAATATATAAAATTATATTTATTCAACCCGTGCAATAAAGGAGGTTTTTAAAATTTTTTTTTTTTATTATTTAGTATATAAAATTCATTTATTCGACCCGTGTAATACACGGGGTTATAACCTAGTTTAATATATAAAATTATATTTATTCAACATGTACAATATATGAGGTTTTTAAAGATATATTATTTTATTATTTAGTATATAAAATATATTTATTCAACCTGTGTAATACACGGGGTTATAATCTAGTTTAATATAAGATAAGTAGGAAAGAGAGGTATTTGTTTTAAAAATATATTAAATTAACAATTTAGATTTGAGGATAATATTTTATTAAAGTATGATAAGATTTAATATTAATTTATTATTTATTTATTTAGTTAATATAAGATAAGTATAGATTTAAGAATACCTTATATCAATGACATGCTTAGTTTCTTTTATTATAGTAGATATATTGTTTAAACGATTTGTAAGGAAAGACAAATATAATATAAAATATTCTTTAAACGATTTGTAAGGAAAAAAACATCCCAACCACAAAGAAAAAAACACAACACTTTCTTGTTCGGGTGGTTGCAAAAATTTAGGAATCTACACACTAAATCATTTCTCTTAGTTCGGGTTTTGTTTTTTTCTTTATTTAAATTAATATAGAGTTGTTAATTATTAATTAAAAGAGATTAAACTAAAATAATAATTATCTACAAGAGAAGGCCTAATATGATGACAAGTGTCCCTAATATGGTTTCTTTTATTATATAGTATAGAATAGATATAGGTTTTTATTATTTTATTATTTAATATATTATAATAGTTTATTATTATATTTACATTTAATAACATATTTTTCTTGTTTTTAAACATCTATTTCCTTTACCTTTTTTAAATTTGTTTTTTTTAACATATATTAATTTATCGATTAATTTGATACTTCTTTAATAAGTTACGTTTATAACTTTTTTTCTAAAAACTTAAGTAGGTAATTGTGCTTGAGATCTTTACCCTGACATTCCGTTATAAGTTTTGTTACAACGAGGTTATACTCAAAATAAAGTATTTGTTTGGTATCATAAAACGGTACGATAATAAACTAAATCGTTCTAATGGTTTGACTTTCTAAACAACATGCTTTATTTTCAAATCACGTTTGTTTTACATTATCATTTGCTCGGTTTCGCCGCAACGCGCGGTATAAAAAACTAGTTTTAATTAAATTAAATAGATTTAAATCCAAGCTTTTGGGCAAAATTTTAGTAAGGGTGAGCAAGATCCGGGTTCGGCCCGTGAAACCTGAGAAACCGACCTAGACCAACTTGTGAAACCTAATAATACAAGCAGCCGGTTCAGTTCTTAATTCTCATCATGTTTCTTACCACGTTCATAGTTGAACGTGGATGTCAAATTGCAACCCAAATTTTGAGATTTGGTCCCACCCGAAACTAGAGGTGCACAGAAAAACCGGACCCAGTAAAATACCCGGGTATTCAATACCTGAAACCGAAACTGACCTTACCTGTGGGGTATAGACAGGGTATGCATTTTGATCTCAATACCTGGAACCGGAACCAATCATACCCGAAACCGGACAAGAATTGGAACCGATTATACCCGGCTATGCCCGATACATGATTCTAATATCTATCTTTTATATTTATGTTAGTGCATTTATTTTAATTTTTTTACATTATACAATGCGTATTTAATAATAAAAAGACGAGAAATAGGGTAATAAAAACACAATAGAGTATTAAAAAAAACATGAAAATAGGGTATAGAAAAACCCAAAATAGGGTATTTTAATACCCGGTTTCTTAAGAACCGAAACCGAACCATACCCAGAACCGGGCACATAGGGTACAGTTTTTTGGTCAAATAACCGGAAACGAAACCGAACCGGTTACAGCAATAACCGGTTCCAACCCTTAAAACGAGAAACCGAAACCGGTTTCATAACCGGAACTGGTTATTAAAAGTACCCGGTTTATGCATCTCTACCCAAAACTAGTTATTAGACCGATGGTCCCATGGCCTGTTACAACCCCTACTGGCCCTAATGCTAACAGTCCGGTTCGCATGTTTGGGTTTCGCCATCTTTTGGTATATAGGTCCCGGTCCACGAGTAATACACGAGTCCGTATGTATTGCATACAAATATTCATTATTGGGCTACAATGGTTTAATGGGCTCGTTTGGACTCTAGTAAAAACAATTGGGCAAGATTATTAGCTTATTTTAGTTCTATGTTGAAGTTCGGTGAGGCCCAATGAAACTTCTTGAAACATAAAACAAACCCATTTAGCCAAATCCCAAGCCCAATTACAACAATCACATTGTGTTAAAAGATATTTGTGGGTACAAGTATATTTTTTTAACGATAAATGTTACACTTACTCTATTTATATCAATAATGTAAAAGAACAAATGCGTTGGTTGGTTTGTAAGTGATATTAAAATACTGACGTGACAATAAGGATTTATCGCGATCTTTTCTAACTTTTAAGAAGTGGTTATTATTTTATTATTATAAAAATAAAAATCACAATATAACATGACAATTAAATAAACACATTTCAAATAGGTGGCCTAGACTGTATAATTTGGAGCGACATAAAGACTGCACGGTTGCGGATAGGCTGCGGCAGGTTGATGCTGGTATGAGGTTAGTTACGGATTGGAAAAGAGGAATCTCAACAGTAGAGGAGATATCCGAGATGCAGGATGTTCTCTTTCTTCTTAAAAATGTTTCGTTGTCAGGTTCCAAAGATATGTGGTCATGGGGTGAGGATGTCAAAGATGCTTTCTCTGTGGCGATGATGAAACAATTGATTTGAGAAGAAGAAGAGGTCCGCAATGAGCAACTAATGCAATGGGAATCTTGGATTCCGATCAAAATAAATATTTTCGTTTGGAGAGCTGAGATGGATCGTATCCCTACTAAAGCGGCACCGATTAGAAGACCGTTAAATATTCAAGATGGTTTGTGTAGTTTGTGCGAATCTGGGGATGAAGATGTGATGCATCTGTTCAGAGGGTGCGGTTTTTCGTTCGGAGTTTGATCCGCAGTGGGTAAATGGTGCAAAGTTATGCCTATAATGGCTTTTGATTTTAAGGATATATTGGGCATTCATGAGCAAGTTACAGGAGGTAAGTGGGCTAAAAAAGTGGTTAGAGGGATTGTTATGGTTACCTGCTGGGCGATATGGAAAGCTCGGAACGCAAAAGTTTTCTGTGGATCAAGCCCGAGGGTTGTAGACGTTGTGGCGATGATTAAGTCTTGGTCGTTTTTGTGGTTAAAAGGTAGGACTAAATTTACTGATATTGTTTGGAAGGAATGGGTTCTTAATCCATTGTATATGTTGTAAGTGTCTTTTTGGTGGCCCTTGTTTCGAGGGCGCGCCCGTTTTCTAATGAAGTTTACTGTTAAAAAAAAACATTTCAAATACAACAAATTATAACAAAATTAAGTTATAAAAACCTGGATTTTTAACAAAGTAAAAGGGGAAAGTGATTATTTTATAAGGTGGTTATTATTTTATTATTATAAAAATAAAAATCACAATATTACATGACAATTAAATAGACACATATCAAATATAACAAATTATAACAAAAAAAGTTATAAAAAAACTGGATTTAGAACAAAGAAAAAGAGGGATACTTTGCACAAGAACAACCTTATTTATGCCTTTTCTTCAGCTGCATACAGAACCTTGATTTCTTCCACATCATCATAGCTTCCCAAGAATATTGGAGATCTTTCATGTATCTTCTTGGGGACCAAATCAAGAGCCTATGAATCAAATATGTTGTTATAAGTTCATGTGAGCCAAGTGTTAAAAAAAATAAAATAGAACGGGTTGACCCGTTACCATGAAAGACAACCCGAATTTAGAAATTACCCGTTCTTTCCCGGTAAACGACTGTCCTCCAGCTTGTTCCATCAAGAATGACATAGGGAAGACTTCATAGAGAACCCTGTTTTTATATAGAGTGGCCACACAAACCGATTTAGGGGTGTGCATGGGTCGGGTCGATGATGCGCTATAACGGATGTTTCCGTTTTTAGATTTTTATAACTGATTGGTTTCAGTTATTAAAAAGATGGTTCCGGATGTGGGTGGATTAGAGTTTTTTATTTATAAAGGAGCGAAAACATATATATTATATATAAAAAATTATGACAGCTATTTTTTTCGATATAAAACATATTATTTATAAATAAAACAAATATGAATATTGGTTTTATTTTCGGTACAGTTTGGTTAAGTTAATTCGGTTATTCATACAGACAACCATTATGAAGTAATTAAGAAAATATCTTAAATGTTCTAGTAATTGTACCTTAGTTTTCCATTCGGGCTTTTCTTATCCGCAGGGTACAAAAACACGCCCCCGTAAAGTAAGGTACGATGAACATCGGCAACCATACTGTAACAGATAGTAAGAAACCAGGATTTAAGAAACATTATACAAAATTAAAAGAAAAACAAAACAAAACTGTTGTTCCTCAAAAGGACTTGAAAAATGACATGAAGACTATATTTTGTAAGAATACACATCATAAGCTAGGTAAATTTTGAGTAGGGAACCGCATGATCACTTGAACGTAGTGCTTGCCAGATATAGTGGTAGTGAGAAAGCGAGACGGTTATACAATTACATAATCACCCTATGTATAACAATAAAAGTTAAAGAAATATGTACGAATGTTTGCACGGTTATCGCAGTTCTCTACTTAAAATTAGTTTTGTATTGAATGACCCTCGTATAATTGCATCGTCATTTTATTTCAAATTTGATCACTTGACTTTAAATCTTTAATAACCTTATACAAACAATTCAACTTTCATGAACTAGTTACAAATTTAAACGATCCATGTATCAAAAATCATTAAAGAAATTAGAAATCATTCAATTAGGTCAGTATTTTTACAGGTTTCTCAGTCAAAGTTAGCCAAAATAATCGATTTCTAAACGCGTACGATGGTTTTAGTACCTATTTGAAAGTTCATTGACCAAATTAGATACGAAGTCAATGTATGTGGTTATTTTATGACATTTTTCCATTAAAATTATGAAAAATAATAAGCAAGTACCTTCCAATATATCTTAGAGATTTTGCAGGTGAACCATCCTTCGGGAACTTGCATTTTTCGACAAACCTGAAATACAAAATTTGTGAAAAAACAAATAATAAAACGAATCATGAAGACACCAACACGAAGGAACATAACATAATCAACATACTTTGCAGTAGGTCCATCCCAGTTCTTAGCATTTCCTTCATTAACCGAATAAATCTTTCCTTTCTTTGGGATCTGTATATAGGAAGGTGTTAGGTGCAAAATGTTAACATAAATCCTTCTATTAGCCAAAATTAATATATAGAACACATCTATATATACACTTTCAAATTTCATAATTTTGTATTTACCCTTTCAAAACAATATAAATATCATATTTACACTTCAATGGTAAATAAAATAAAATCAGTTACTTATAACAGATTAACAGTTTGTTTCACTGAATATACAAAGACATCATCATCATCATCATCATCGTACTCAGTATATCCCACCAATAGCAAAAGCTAAGGTAGGGTCTGAGGAGGGTGGGATGTAGACAGCCTTACCTCTACCCTGTAGGAATAGAGAGGCTGCTTCCAATGAGACCCCCGGCTCGATTGTGGTTTTGCATCAAGCCTTGGACATAAGGCACATAACACTCAGCAATTGAGACAAACGCCAATTGGTGCATGTACCCCCTTGTCTTTCGGCTATCAACTCCACCACATGATGCATGATTAACCATCCCCTCTTTTAACGTTATTTTCACGAAATTAGTAAAATAACGTTAAAAATTAGTGCACTTTTGCTTTTGCCCCCCGAGCGCCCACACATATATACATTATATGTGCATACCGCAAGCGGGGCGACTGAATATACAAAGACACAAAGGTTGAAAAAACGACGTACCTTAATGTCAGGGTGGGTGAGTATAAACTCCCCTAAAGACGGATCAAGAGTAAAACCATTCACACCAGATCCAGTGCTTAACACAAACTGAAAATAAAAAAATATATATATCTCAGTGAATAAATTAATCAAAAAATAAACATTCTAACCGACAATCAAAATATCTCAAAAACTTCATGTAACGTTTGCTAAACGAGTTACTTCCTAACCATGCGAAAAAGAAGCTAACAGTTTGTTTTCAATGTTTTCAACAGTAACTGTATTTTTTTTATAGTTAAAAGGGAAATGGGTCAAACGGGTCGATGATCACCCAAAGGTTGTTTAATCATTAATGCACAAAAACTCCTAAACCATTTTATTCATAAAAATTATATCAATTAAAATATAGTAGAACTTCT
This sequence comes from Helianthus tuberosus, assembly GCA_030545235.1. Classification (NCBI taxonomy): domain Eukaryota; kingdom Viridiplantae; phylum Streptophyta; class Magnoliopsida; order Asterales; family Asteraceae; genus Helianthus; species Helianthus tuberosus. The sequence continues at coordinate 64,786 of JARYGA010000103.1, read as the reverse complement.
ATACATATGTAACACATCACATTTTTCTTGTTGACCCGTCCAAAATTTTACCACCCGTGACCCGCCCCACCATTTTCCACTTCTAGAAATGAGATTATTCTCACCGTGCAAGAGCTACCGTACATGCAGTATCCAGCGGCCAGCATATTCTTTCCGGGCTGAAGAACATCTTCTAAACGGGCCGCACCAGCGTCTTTTATCATGTAAATCCCAAAAATCTAGATGAAAGAAATTCAATTTATCACGTCGCAAAATCAAGATATCTTAAAGAGTTTTTCAGTATATGCAAATGAATTTAGAAAATACATAAACATAAAAATTAAATTAGTTTAGATGGGTGTCGGTTTTCATACAGTTCCTATGGAAACACCGCAGTCAATGTTGGAAGATCCATCCAAGGGGTCGAAAACAACACAATACCTGCATAAATTACGTAAAATTTCTTGATTAATAAAGCTTATAGAAAATAAATAATAAAAGAGACAAAATATAAAATAGGACTCTCGGTCTCACTTTCCGCGCTTGGATGGTTCTACGATTATCGCTTCCTCGTCCTCTTCGGAAACAAGTATGCACTGGGAAAAGAGCGATTAAAAAAACGGTTAACAAGAAACAGTAAAAATATGAAGTTAAAGAATATTAATGAACACTCACTGTTCTGCCACTGCTGACCAAAGCCTTCACAAAAACTTCATTCGACAAAACATCCAGTTTCTTCTGTTCTTCTCCCTAAAGCAAAAAAAAAGGCACCGATGAGTCGAAACTGGTCAAAATTAGGCTCTAGTTGCAACGGGTCATTTCTTTGGTACAAGTCGAAACAAGCCAGGCTGATTTGGATTGACCCGCAAATACCGTTTGTGCAACTTTTATAACTAACTACTGTGTTGAATTGTTGATTATGGTTATGATATGATAATTAAAATCTATGGATGACAATGATTCAAGAGGTTGTATCGTATGCGTTAAAAATATGCTTTGTCAACTTTCAAGCAATTTCTCCTGCTTGACCCATTTGACCCGTTGTCGTATTATCTAATGTTTTTTAATTGACCCGTTCGAGATTACAGATAACCCAAATCGACCACTGAGTATTCTACTATTAACTTGCCTGCACATTGGTCTCCCCAGCAAGTCCAATGAGTTTTGCCAAACCTGCCTGCACAAGCAAACTTTAAATTATAAGAACAGTTTACTTAACATGCTTAAAGTTGTGTGTTGTAGTATGTTAAATTCCGGTAGAACAGAGGAAAACAGGGCTTTTTACATAAAACATGTATAACTTGGGCAATGATTGCAGTCATACGGGCTGGGGCCCACAAACAGCGGACCGAAAGGTCACCAGTCTTGATAGGCCGGATCATGTGACAAGCTGTCATAAGTCCAAGCACGTAAACAAGCCAAGCCGAGTTTGAGCTCAACTTGTTTGACTCACGAGAGATTGAGCTTGATCTCGGCTCGTTTCAAGCTCTATTTCAGGGGTGAGCAATAATCGAACTGTTAGGCGAAACCGAACCGAAAACCGACAAAACTGAACCGAAACCAAATTAACTGAAAGTCTGTTATCGATTATTTTTTGTACCATCGGTTAACCGAAAGTAACCGAACCGAATCGTGCACACCCTGCTATTTCTTAAGCTAGAGCTCAGTTTGTGAGTAGACTCATTTATTATCTATTAATTAATAATTTATATAAAAATATACTTCAAATATATATATATAGAGAGATATATACTTTATTATAATCATAGGGATGGGTTAAAATGAGAACCACCTTGAGTTGAGAGAATTAGGCCATCCAAAAGATTTCTCCGAATTTTTTTCTCAAAAGTCATAAAAAATCACTTGTTTCAGCAAAAAAAAATAAAAAAAATACCGCACACTTACATGAAGCGTAAAAAAAATATTTATCTTCGTACAAAATTTACATCAGCGCGTAAAAAAAACTTGCATCGGTCAAACATACTGACTCGACAACTTTTTTTTACTTTTTTTTTACAGATGTGCTTATAATATTTTCATCTACTACTCTTGTGCAAAAAGAAAAATTTGGCCCCACTCACGCGTGAAGAAGGAGTTCTCACGGTTCTCTGATGATTCTCATTCGAACCGAGCCCTATAATCATATATAGGGCTCAAAATGCTTAAATCACTGATTGATCATATTAATTTACTTTCATTTCAGTTTGAATTCAATCAAAATCAAGTCCAATAAGAAAACAAACACAACGATCAGAACAGAATCAATTAAACAATCTAACCTTATTAACAGCAGCACAAACAAACTTGCAACCAAGAACAATGTGACTAAGCAAAATACTGAAATCACCACGCGACTCCGGATACTTTGACTGCTCGTTCAACACGAACCTCGTGATCGTCATCAAATCCGTATGCATAGCATCCGCAGCGTGATCCATCCTTGAATAACAAACCAAACAACCTTACTCTATGTATATGTATGTGTATTTTTTTATAATAATTAGAGGAGGAGATTGAATTTGATGGGTGGACAAAATCACGCAATTCAAGGGATATATGGGAATCGGGGACGATGAGGTTTATCTGATTGTCAGTGGAAGGTCAGATGACACGTGGCAGAGGGTGTCAACGTACAGTACAACAAGCTTCTTGTTCGGCTATGGCGTCTAGTTCAAGTTGTTGTTAGGACAATTTGCATTTTTTTATTTTTGGATTTTGGATGAATAAATATATTTTTCTTTTTTTTGTTATTAGTCCGTCTACTTTGGAAAATATGATAATTCGGTGGGGGTGGTTGCTAAACCATACCACATAGTTTTGGCAATAACAAAAGTTGCAAAAGAGACAGCAGCGATACTACAGGATAGGGGGTTTCAATATTGACCATACGCAATCCTTTGTGTAGATGTTGAGGTGGGCGGACGCTGAGATGGAATAGACCTGCTAATATGCTCACTAGAGAACTTGAATGAGGTGACAAAGTCAATTAGTAGTATCCTGTATAATCTCATTCATAGCTTAGCTATTGGTAAGGTTTGGGAAGGGTGAAATGTAGACAAGTTTTACCTCTATCCCGGGGAATAGAGAGACTACTTCCAATAAGACCCTTAGTTGTAAAATCATATCCAGACAAAAGAGTCAAATAAAAACAGAAACAGACATATAATCAAATAAAATCATATCCATACAAAAGAGTTAAATAAAAACAGAAAACATATAACCACATAAATGGTACTAAATATATTCTTACTAAGCTACCAACAAAAAAAATGGTAAAAACATATAATAGGAACATATAACACTTCAAATACACATACATGCCAGTTGTAATATTCCTAGGCCACCAAACTAATATGGTGACAAAGTGAGAGGTGTAAATAAGCTAAGTTTGTGTTCGACTAGGCTTGAACTATCTTGTTTAACTTAGTGGCTTAAATTTTGGTTTGGCTTGCTTTGAGCTTTTAAGGCTTAAATCGTCGATAGTTTTTCAATTCTTTGAATTTTTGTTTACTTGTTAATTAATTCATATACAATTATTATAATTTTTATATATTTTTTATTATAACTTTTATATATACATAATATATTAACAAAATTTTATATTTATATTATCATAATGCAAGAAATTGTAACCACGTGGACTCAAATGGCATGATAAAAGAAAAGTTAGGGGTTTCATGTCAACCACAAAGACGTAAAATATACTTTACTCTATAAAAGTTATATATATAGGGTAGGGTTCCAGCGTGAACAACCTCCCAAGAGTGAACTGCGTGAACAGATCTGGACCCTTGATTTTCTTTTTAGTTGTTAAGGGTATGATTGTAATTATATAAACAATTAGATTTAAATCATTATTTTAATAATTGAATTAAGTTACATCTTTCCTATTTTAAATTCATTATCCACAATATCTTTTATTTCATTTTTATTTTTCAAATTTCACACCAGAATTCGGATTATGATTTTTAAGATCCACGTAACCTTTATATTTCAACGGTATACACATGTGTACTTTGATATGAATTAAACAGTACACATGTGTACTCAGCATGGTACATATGTGTAATTAGCTACATAATACATACTTATAAACAAAACTTGTAAAACTATTTTATATTAAGCAAATAACAATTTCCATAATGTTTGCCAAACCAAAAGAAAACATACAATTACAAGTTCCAGTTTCGTGAAAACAATAAACGCAACATAATCGGAAAAATAAAAAAGACATAGTCTTTTACAACTATTCGCCGCGTTCTATGCCGAATCATCCTTATCGACCAAGCAAACAAACATACGTGAATCATCCTTATCGACCTCATACGTGAATCATCCTTATCGACCTTCCATCTCCACTTTCCTCGTTTACGACGTCTCCTATAATAACACAAAAAATTCAGCAATTAGTACTTTGCATAATTCACAAGTGTACATAAACAACTTTACACATTCAATACACACAAAAAATATGAGATATCACAAAAAACAGACGCTATACACATGTGTACATCGCATTAAAAACATAGCAAAACCAGAATACACATGTGTACAGCGCCTTAAAAACAGAGCAAAATCAGAATACACATGTGTACAGCGCCTTAAAAACAGAGCAAAATCAGAATACACATGTGTACATTGCATTAAACATTGTACCAATAATCGGAATACACGTGTGCACAATAACCAGCAAAAACAATTAAAAACCTATCACAACAAAAACTAGGTAAATAATCCAATAAAATCCCATATGTAGTTATAATGAACTGGTATGCCTTGAATTGTAAAAGTGGTCACATATGTTCAGTTATAATGAACTGATATGCCTTGAATTGTAACGAGTAGGCTAGACATTTTCACAAACACCAAATCCAGAAATATCCATAATTATTCAACTAATTTCAATATATATCAATGAAGATAACCAACTTCTCATCAACAAAATTTCTTACTAAACAAATTAACACTCGGAAAAAACTTCTGTAACAACACAAGAGGAAAAAAATCTCATCTAGACATTTTTACAAACACTTGGAGGACGAACTTTTTAATACCAAAGAAAAGATGAAAACCCAACTTTTAGTTTAGGGAATCAAAAACCCAGAATCTCTAAGACAAAACAGATTAAAGGAATTGTCGAAAAACAATCCTGTAAAAAGAAAATTTTCACCTAGACATTTTCACAAACGTTTGGTGGACGTGCTTTTATAACACCAAAGAAACCAAATCTTGTTACAAATTTAACAAACCCAGAACTCAAAATCCGAACTTCAGTATACAAAATCAAAAACCCAGAAATATCTAGCAACAAAATCAATCAAATTCGAACTAAAACAGATTAAAATCGAGAAAAAATAGCGAAGAGTACCTGATGAAGTTTGAAGATTGTTTACAGATGACTGAGCAGGGCGGCGGGGACGAAGCCTAATCGGAGATCTCAACGCTAGCGGTGGCTTACGATCTGAACGCATCATCGTTGACATGTACAGAGATTTGAGGTTGAAGATTTGACGATTGTTTGTTGTGCGATTGCACAGATTTGAGGTTGAGTTGAGAGAGAAAATTGGATCTTCAAGAAATATTGAATATTGATTTATGAGATTGAACGTGATTTATGGAATAATTTAAAATGGAAATTACAGTTATACTCTTTTTCCTTTAATTAAATGATAATAATTAACCACATATTTACTATCATGCCCCTAAAAATCAAGGGCCCAGATCAGTTCACGCAGTTCACGCTTGGGATTTTGTTCACGTTTGAACCTAATCCTATATATATATATATATATAGGGGAGGGTTTAAATGAGAACACCCATTTTTTGTGAGAACAATGAGAACAAATCTCAGCCACACATTTATATCCCTTGTGTTTTAATGAAAAGGGTAAATTTGTAATTATACAATTCTCTATTCCATTAAACTCAATATCATTTCAGAACCTAGAAAAAATCACGCTCTTACCAAATAATGAATCACAAAGATGATTAGATTGCTGATGATTAGGGCGCAAATATGAAACCTTCAACGATTTCTTAAACAATTTTAGGGCTTATAAAATCTTGATTCTGTTTTGAAGTTATATTTATCAATTTCTCAGTGATTTGAAGGTATCAATTTAGGTTTTCAGTTATCGTTAATTCAATTTTGATTTTCAATGATTGTTGATTTTGTTGCAAGTTAATTGAATTTCGATTTTCAATGATTATTGATTTTGTTTCATATATTCTATGATTTCAATTTGAATCTGTGTATTTTATATTACTTTTTTTTATTCACCTAATGGCACATGTGTAACTGCTAATGGCTTGCATTCCATCTTATTCAGATACACATGTTGTTCTATTTTATATGTTACTGATGTTAAGACTTTTTCGTATCATCCTCCTGTTCAGATTTACACATGTGTAACTGTTGTTTTACACATGTGTAAACGTTCATTGTGACTTTTTTCTTTATGATTTACATACGTTCAGGGGTGTTACACATGTGTAAATGTTGTTCCCTATCAGTATATGTTTCTGTTTTACACATTTTCAATTGATATACACATGTGTAAATTGTTGTTTTTACACAATTTCAACTGATTTACACATGTGTAAACAGTTCCCTATCACTAATTTGGTTATGTTTTACCTATTTTAGCCTAATTACACGTGTGTAAACTGTTTTGTGGTCACTTGATAGTTTATGTTTTACACATGTGTAAACGTTCATTGTGACTTTTTTCTTTATGATTTACATAAGTTCAGGGGTGTTACACATGTGTAAATGTTGTTCCCTATCAGTATACGTTTCTGTTTTACACATTTTCAATTGATATACACATGTGTAAATTGTTGTTTTTACACAATTTCAACTGATTTACACATGTGTAAACAGCTCCCTATCACTAATTTGGTTATGTTTTACCTATTTTAGCCTAATTACACGTGTGTAAACTGTTTCGTGGTCACTTGATAGTTTATGTTTTACACATGTGTAAACGTTCATTGTGACTTTTTTCTTCATGATTTACATAAGTTCAGGGGTGTTACACATGTGTAAATGTTGTTCCCTATCAGTATACGTTTCTGTTTTACACATTTTCAATTGATATACACATGTGTAAATTGTTGTTTTTACACAATTTCAACTGATTTACACATGTGTAAACAGTTCCCTATCACTAATTTGGTTATGTTTTACCTATTTTAGCCTAATTACACGTGTGTAAACTGTTTCGTGGTCACTTGATAGTTTATGTTTTACACATTTTCAGCTCATTTACACATGTGTAAATTGTTCCCTGTCAATTAATTGTTTCTGTTTTACACATATGCAGCTCATTTACACATGTGTAAACTGTGAATTAAACAAGATATTATCTTATGTAAAAGGGGACGACACCCCTTGTTTAACCAATCTTTCTCTACAGGTTACAACGAGCTAAGATCCAACGTTTTCGCGACCACTTGTTAAACAAACAACAACTGTTTCTATGACCACATGTCCGACTAAGATCCAACGCCTTTGTCTCGTCCTGGCCCGAACTAATTTTAGAACACATTTGATCCAAACCCGTTACCTAGCCCAGTCTGACCCATTTTACCTGGTATATGTCTACACAATAACCCATAAGGTAAATAATCATCCTAAATTACAAAAATGCCACCAACAACGGTTCTAATTCGTGCACTTTGTGTTGTTTTTTGTTTTTTTTTTCCGTGTTTAGGGATTTCCATGGTATGTCAACGAAAGGGGATAAGAGTTTTGCGGCTTTGATGATTGGTTTGGCTATGTTTGCGAATGTAGATTATATATACAGCGATGCATATGCATTTTTCAAGAGAAACCCTTCTCCTCGTGCTTGAGTTTTATGGCGCCGATGGAGCCAAACTTTGTATAAAATGATTGTTTATTCAAACATGTTTTGTTAAGTGCAAGAGAACTTGCTTCAGCATGATGTTTGTAATATATGCTTGTACTAAAGAATCATATTGTTGTTGAATTTATAGGCTTTCACGTTGACGTGCAATGAGAATACCTGTTTTTGAATGATCTGTTACTCGGTACCAAGTCTTTTTCAAAGCGAGTAAACAAAACCATCAACTTTTTGGAAAACATACCCCCACACCAATACAACCATATAATACCTGGATTAAATTGAAAGCCATCCGACCCAAACAAACACAAAGATAACAAGAATAATAATCTTGCCAAATATCAACGTTAATGGCCAGAATTACAAAAGTTTTTTAAATTCCAAACCAATGCAGCCAAAGAAACCTTTTTGGTATGCACGATAACATAAAAAAAACAAAATTCCTACTTCAAAATATCAACTAGTTTTCTGGATCACAAATTCTCTGTGAACATTTGCTTTCGAAAGCAAAATCTTCACAACTTATTTTTGTCTAAGGCAGCTCAATTGTCCGTTTTGTTTCTTGCTTTTCTCCATCTTGAAACCGCATTCCCGACTCTTTACGCAACTTTCCTTATAGGTCTCCATGTGTCTCATCACAAATACTCCACAATCAATGCCATTTTCCTTTGTTGCTCAAGCCAACTTTATTTTTTGAGGTTTCATAGATTCCATGTCTTTCCATTTTGCGTGACCCACTGATTTCAAGGTCTCCATGTGTCTCATCACTATACACATGTATTTCTGTTTCAACAAAGAGCATCTGTAAGTTTTTTTATTTATATATTTGACAAGTAACAGAGGGTCCAACATCTATCTCAATGATTAAGAATTCAACAAATAAAATTATGTTTTACACATGTGTAAGCTTCTGTTGTACACATGTGTAAATTCTCTGTTACACATGTGTAAATTTTCTGTTACATGTGTGTAAGTTTTTGTTTTACACGTTTTTTTATTGTATTTCTCATTATCTTATAGACCAAGAATATAAACAAGACTTACCATTTTCAGCACAGTATCTTTTTTATCGTATTCATCATGAAACTTGTCCACATGATAGCTACATGTATCTATACTAAAAGTTGTTAAAGGATAATATATTGTTGATATGAACTATTAGAATATTGTACATACTTAATATATTATCCACTTCTATAACCAACCGAAATATGAGACGACTAAAACGTCGAGGTCTCTTAAGTCTTACCCACTAAATCGCCCCTAAATTGCACATAATAATAATTAGTGACTAAACTTCGTGGAAAAACCATCACAACACAAGTACACTATGCATCAAAACTTGTACATCTTTTAGAAACAATGAGTTGGAATTTCCCATTAACAATAATGATAATGCACCACAACAACAAGAATAAAATGATCTCATATTAACAATAATGATAATGCACACAATCCACCAACCCATGATTCAAACAATAAATCATCTTTCATTTTCTTCATTAGCCAGAGCCCATTATCTAAAACACCCTAGAGATACCTCCTCTGCTACTAATTCTCAAATTAGTTCACAAATTCCCTTGTTTCCACAGAGTTATGGTACATACTCTATACTCTGGTACTAAGTCTCAATTTAGTTCTCATATCCACCCACCTATGGTGAGACAAACAAAAACGTTTACACAAAATACACATATCAATAAATTAATCAAACTAAACACTTATGCCTTTACACATTAATCAAACCCTAAACAAAACAATTGTGCTAAAACATTCAAATCATATCAAAGTTTTGAAATTGAATGACGATTATCTATAACAAGTGAGTGAGAGTTACCGATGGATGGATCGGCGGAGTTGATAGATCGACGGAGAATAGAAATACAGGCGGTCACCGGAAAAAGGCGTGATATGATCGACTCAAATCGCGTATGATCGTCGTGATTTTTGAAATTTAAGGGTTTTGATCGATTGATGGCAAGGGTTTTGATACTGATTGTGTGTGTTAGTTGAGGGGGGGTTTGGTTTTTTGAGTTTTGACAATAATACCCCGTTATGTTTTAATTTAAGTTTACTCCTCAAGTTTCCTCCTCATTTAAACTCATCTAATCTTAGCCTTTAATTTAGAATGATCTATGGATGGAAATTGTTCCTAGTGTTCTCACAAAATTTCATGTTCTCAAGATAACCCTCCCCTATATATATATATATATATATATATATATAAGGCTCACTAAGCCTCGTGAGCTAGCTCATTTTTAGGCTCGAGCTTGTTTGAGCTAGGTTAGGTTTAAGTTTTTAGCACCCGATCTCAAGTTACTTACAGACGGTTTAACTCATTTATACCTCTAAAAGTGAGTCACATTTTATAAAATAAGGGTTTTTTAGGGTTATATTTTGATAAAGAAAGATACTAATAAGTGGTTAGTATACAAATAAAGTAAGAAAATATATGATAGGAAAAAAAAGCTTATTGTAGCTATTTATTAGGAGTTGAAAGAAATTCTAAGTAATAAATATAGCATTAAAAAAAAGGATTAAGGTCTTCAAACTAATTAAAATATTTTGATTTTAAAGAATTTGATAGACATGTTATTCCAAAGATTTAATGAACTTTAATAAATTCTTCTTTCCATTAAGTCTCCTGCTGCAATTATAATTAAATAACGTAGCTATTGGATACATGTGACATGCAAATAAATTCTAGGCTACGGTTGATGCAACTACAAATTCTTTAGAAACATCTAGGTTTGGGGATTTTAGGTTAAAGTTACACAATCGATAAAATTAAAGAAAACATATTGTTTTAAACAAATCTATACTATATAATAAAAGAAATCACTTTGAGGACACTTGTCATCATATTAGGGCATCTCTTATAGATAATTATTGTTTTAATTTAATCTTTTCTAATTAATTATAGATAACCCTCCTATTAAATATTATTTAGTTTAATATCTTATGGATAATTATTATTTAGTTTAATATTCTTCTCATTTATAATATTATTTAGAGAAAATTACGATTTTGGCCCCTGTGGTTATATCACTTTTACCCTTTTAGCCTAAAAAGGAATTTTTTAACATCTGAGCTCCCAACGTCTTCTTTTTCCAACTCTTTTGGCCCCTAACACTAACCCCCATCCATTAAATGTTAGGGGCCAAAAGGGTTAAAAAAATACGTTAGGAGCCAAAAAGGTTAGAAAAAAAGACGGGCTCAGATGTTAAAAAAAAATTGTGCTAAAAGGGTAAAAGTGATATAACCACAGGGGCCAAAATCGTAATTTTATTATTTGATGTATAAAATTAGATTTATTCAATTCGTACAATATACGAGGTTTTTTAAGGATATATATATATTTTTTTATTATTTAGTACAGAAATTTACACTTATTCAAACCGTATAATACGCACATTTTTAAAGATGTAATTTTTTTTTATTATTTAGTATATAAAATTGCATTTATTCAACCCGTGTAATAAATGAGGTTTTTTAAAGATGTATTATTTTATTATTTGGTAAACAATATTACATTTATTCAACTCGTGTAATACAAATGGTTTTAAAGATATAACTTTTTTATTTGATATATAAATTAAATTTATTCAACCTGTACAATATTGTTCTTATAGATGTAACTTTTTGTTATTTAATATATAAATTTATATTTATTCAATTCGTGCAATAAAGAAGGTTTTTAAAGATATACTGTTTTATTATTTAGTATATAAAATTTATTTATTAAACCCGTGTAATACACGGGGTTATAACCTATAGATAAATAAATTATATGCCACGATGGATCAAAATACACAAGCCAAATCTCTCTTCCCTTTGCGTATGCACATTTTATCACAACCCATCCACACCAATAAATTTTAGGCTAACATGGTTTGGTTAATTTCGGTTCAGTTATGGTTACATACATCCACAAAATCAAATTAACCAAACTTTAATTAACATAATAGTTATACATAAGTTGTTTACACTTAACAATTATGCCGCTAAACTTTTTTAAATGTTTTAAGCTAGTAGACGTAAACCACACGTTGCGGCGGGGGTGTTGGTATTCTGAACATTATTTAAAAAATTGAAATTGTAACGTTGATTAAAACAAACATGTCGCAGATGCAAATTTAGAATTTATAAAATATCATATTTTAGAATTTGTAAGAGGAAAACAATAAAAAAGCAAATAAAAGAAACCTTGAAGCAACTTTGACGGTCTATACGTTTGTGCTTCAATAACTTGTACATCATTATACTCAACTCGGTTTTGATTAAAATCTAGGGAAAATGTCACGGAATAGTAACCAAGTTTTAAAAGTGTTCTAATTAGGTCACTCATATCGTTTTTGTCCCAATTAGATAACTTAACATTTAAATCGAGCCATGTTCTTTTTTCCATATGTCAAGAAAAAAATGGAGCACAAGATGTTGAGCTCGGATTATTTTAATATATGAAATTATTTTTATTAAAAATAAAAAAAAACAAGTTACAATCTACGTCATCACTCGACGTTAGCATCAAATAAAAGAGAAAAAAGAAACAAAAATGCGCATCATCACGGTTACCTATGAAATGGATGAAAAAACCCTTAATTTTTATAAAAAATGAATGTTGAATGACCTGATTGGAACACTTCTAAAACTTGAGTGGCCTAATTGAAACACTTTTAAAAGTTGGTCACTATTCTTCAAAGTTACCCCTAAAATCCACATCAAAACATAGATAAAAATAAGTTGGTTGGTACCACTTTGACCGAAAATGATTGAGAAACTTAACAAGTTTAATTAAAGTTGATGAGGCTATATGGTAGTTATTCAAAAATTTAAAACTATGTGAAACCAAAGTATAAAAATAGGCCTGGTCTATTCGCACACGGCCTTAGTCTATTTGCACACTCGAAGCGCCCCGCTTTGTGTTGTTTTTTTTTTGAAATAGGTGGGATGTGGGTTAGTTTGGTAGTGTTTTTTGAAGGAAAAAATTGTATTTGAGTTTTATAATACGTTGTTTTATAATTACGTTTTTTTACGTCATTATTTTTATAGAACGTATATAATATAAGTGCGTCTTTATAAACTGTTAACCTAGTTTATTTTGTTAAATTAAACGAACACGTTAAATAAATTGTACCGAAAGCCATAAGAATTAAACGTAAACAATACAAAACCAACGTGATGTAAATATATATCAGTTTGTACATACAAAACAAAAAGGTACAACTGACTACATAATACATAACAAAACACTATACAAACAAACTAAGGTACTAATCCTCGTGCGGTGGGGACGGTGGGAGGGGAAGTGGAGGCAACCCAGCGAACTCTCGTAGAGAAACGAGCGTCTCGATGATCCAGTCCTGGCGTGCGGCCTGGCGTCTGAGGCGCCGGTCGAAGTCCCGAGCCACCTCACGCGCTACCGGAGGCAGGTCAGCGTAAACGTGCTGCGGGTACTGTGGCGGCTCAGGAGCTGGCTGAACTGGTGGTACCGGGATCTCCTCGATATGCTCCTCCTGAGCCGGATCCTCTAATACAGGCTGAGCCTGAGCCTGAGGCTCCTCCTGAGCCTGAGCCTCAGCCTGAGGCTCCTCCTGAGCCTGAGCCTCAGCCTGAGGCTGGCCTGGGAACTGATCGAGTCCCAGAGCCTGTAGCTGAGCCTGCCGAGCGGCCGCCTGCTCAGCAGGAGGGGCCAACACTCCAGGCCTCAACTCAATAACAACCGGGATGACCTCCGGCACCGGCTCCGGCTGCCAAATCAGCCCGTCTTGGCCCCTAAACCTCAGACCAACATCAAAGCGACGGGTGATCTGCATGCTAGAAACTGACGCGCGGCCCAACCTGGTAGACGGGACCGGATCGGACAGCATCGGATCTCCCTCGGGCACGATCCCGAGCGAGCGTGCGATGGCGGTGATGTATGAGCCAGTGTGCACCCACCCGCGGAGCTGCCGGTGGTATGCTGTGGCAAAGTAATCTGCCAGGCTGGCTGCTAGATCGCAGGGCTGTCGTCGCAGTAGACAGTATAGAAAGAAAAGGTCACTGAGGTTGACCTTCTCCCTGCTGTTTTCCCGCGGCACGATAGTTGACGCGATAACATGGTGAAGGTATCGGAACAAGGGGTCTTTGATGGTGGTGGCCTTTTGCCAGGATCTCCCAAAGGGAACCCTGGAAATGGCCCTCCAGAAACTGATAAGCGTCTGCCTGTCCATCATCGTAACTGCCTGCGTATATAAATCAGTATCGAGCTCGGCCTCTGTGTACAAACCTGTATAAACAAATAATATTAAATAAACAAATAATAATAATAAACAAATAATATTAAATAAACAAATAATAATAATAAACAAATAATATTAAATAAACAAATAATAATAATAAACAAATAATATTAAATAAACAAATAACATTAAATAAACAAATAATAATAATAAACAAATAATATTAAATAAACAAATAACATTAAATAAACAAATGATATTAAATATAATAATAATAAATAATATTATTTAAACAAACCTGTATGGACAGCAAACTGCCGCACACTCATCTCAAACTCCTGACCGGCGAGACGGAATGTAACCTCGTGGACAGGAAAATCCGGGTCCTCCACGTAATCCGCCGGATGCGGCGCGTATGTAAACGTGGAAAGAAACTCCCACGTCAGCTCAGGGTACGAGTCCTCCATCGCTAACTCAAATAGGCGCGACCAAGGAGTATCTAGTCCAACTATCTCACGCGCCCGCGCGGCCTCTCCCACGGTCTCCAGCAGGCTCCAATCTATCCCTACATGCTCCCCAAGGGGGATGGTGCGCAACCTCGCGCATCTCCCCCTCGCCCGTGACCCCGGCGGAAACTGCAGGTACGGACATGCCGGCTCTCCCTCCTCGCCCACATCTACCTCAGCCTCCATATGCTCAATCTCGTCATCGGAGGAATTCATCCCTGCACGTTGAATATTAAATATAAAATAATAAACAAATAATATTATTTATAAAATTTTAAATAATAAACAAATAATATTAAATATAAAACAAATAATATTAAACAAATAATATTAAACAAATAATTAAAAAAAATTAAAATGAACCAAAGCGCCGCGCTTTGGCCTCGGCGCGGCGCTTTAGTTCTTCGTTTTGAAGAACAGCCCCCAAAGATCGATCATACCGCCCAAATCAAACAAAATTCAAACAAAATGAAACACATAACTTGAACCAAAACGTTGATGTGTGTGTAAATCGTACCTTTTAGCGATTGAAACCTTGAAAACGTTGATGTGTGTGTAAATCGCACCTTAATGTGTGTGTGTGTGTGTGGGTTGAAATGGGGGAGAAGGCTGCCCCGCTTCAGCTAAAGCGAGGGTTCAAAGCGCCCCGCTTTGGCCATAGCGGGGCGCTTAGGGGTCAAAACGCCGCGTTATGCTCATAGCGGGGCGCTTTGAGCCTTTTTTAAATTTTTTAAAATTGTTTTTAATTCACAAACGCGTCGATAATAGTCTAAATTTTACGTTTTCTCCATTATACATCATTTTTTATTATATATGGACTATATTGCAAGTTCCGGATCAAATCGGTTACGTGTGATGTCTTATTCCGTTATATCGTATCATTTTGGTTTGAAAGCACAAGTACTCATGTGAGAGGTGTTATGTGTATCAGCCGCCTACCGTAACTGAACATGACATATTTTTTCATTAATTGTAGTATTATGATGTATATTGTCATTTTGGGTCGTACAAGTGTGTATTGAATCTGATTATTATTAAACACATTTAACATACATCGTGAACATATGGGGTTACATTAAGGTCAGGGGCACGATACGTAAGCATTTCATACGTGTTGATCTGATCCCTGTATAATGTATGCCAGGCTGCTGCGCGCTCTGTTCTGTGTGCTGTCCAGAGTGGGTTTGGGGGAGGCATTGGATAACAACCTCCAAGCTCTACATGTATGAAAAGCTCAATCGCATATATTGAAACCTTTCTGAGAATATATGCAAGCATGGGCTTGTTTCAAAGCTTGTACTAATCTCGGTGTATTGTCTATCAACAACATGATCAACATACAGTACAAGTTTATCCAGTGTGTTGCGATGACTTGGAAAGTGACTTTTTAGTGTTGCATGCATGCCCTCAACCCTGTTGGTCGTAGTTTGGTGAAAGTTGATAGTTTTGTTAATCCAGCATGATACAAACTTTTCACGGTACGGATCCAACCAGGATTTCTTCATATAATCAAAAACCTCTAAAATTAAAAAAAAAACGTAAACAGTCAGTTTTTGTTATTATATAAAATTTGAACATAATTATGTAAGAAATACCTACGTTCACGGTCATCTTCTTTCAGCTGTGCTTCAAGGTTTTCCAAGTTATAACTGTATATTTCCTCGGTCGTAGACTCGCACAATAACCAAAAACTACGTACGAATTCTTTCCAATCCGTGTCAGAGAATTTCTTCTTGCTGTTCTTATTAATATTTTGTTGAATATGGAACCGACAAAGATACTTATGCGCTTTTGGAAAAACTTGTTCACACGCGTTCATCAGCGCAAAATCCCTGTCTGTTAAAATCACGCGCGGTTCCATACATCCTACCAGCATAGACTTGATCCTCTGCAACACCCACAGGTAGTTCTCTGACTTCTCAGCGGAAATTATCGCACAAGCAGCCGTAAACGATTTGTTTGTCGACGTCATGCCTACGACCTGAACAAATGGCAGGTTGTACATGTTCGTTTTGTAGGTGGCGTCAATAATTAGCACATGCGGGAAGGCACACCACATCTTGAATGATCTTTCGTGAACAAAGAAGACATCTTCAACTTCGTTTGATATCTCATTCGTGCGCATGTAATAAGTGTAATTTTTTTCGAGAAGAATGCTTTCAAGTTTTTGCATCGGAGACTTACCGACATTTTTTTCGGCGTTGATCTTCTGAACAGCGTTGTGTATATCTTTCGGAATAAGCTTTCTAGCCGGATTGTTTTTTGTCAGCGTTCGCCAGATACTTTGGTTGGGAATGTCTTGCTCTGCCAGCTCCTTAACCAGTTTTGTATCCTCCGAAGAAAGCCTTCTCGCATACGCGTGACCCTCTAAGTTTTCAATAGGAGTGTGGTTATGCTTCGCCTTCGTCACCTCGATCCTCCAAACACTTCCGGATGATTCCGAAAACCCGATCATCTCGAACGGGCAGCCTATTTTCTTGCTACCCGTTTTCCTCTGTGTAGCTATACTCTTATGCTCCCCACCAAAAGTACGTTGAAACCAAATCTTGTAATTCTCTCCTCTTTTATTCGACCTCTTAGTCACAATGAGGTAACCGTTGTCTTTTGCCGTGTCTTGTACCCAACGCACCAACTCTTTACGTGACGAAAAGGTCTGCGTCGTATCAAACGAAAACGTAACCGGGTAACAACCTTCCTCGTCAACAGACACATCCCCCGGCTCACCATCGTCACCGAGGTCCGAATATACTTGATGTTCAAAGTTGTGCTCGCCACCGTAACCGAAATTCGAATAACCTTGTAAGCTCTGTTGACAACCGTAACTGTCGTTTGGACCACACTCCTGCTGTACAAAGCTGTACTCGCCACCGTAACCGAAATTCGAATAACCTTGTTGTGCGTAAGGGTCCTCCACAGGGGTATTCAAATCCAGCGTCACCGTGTTATCACGATAACGAATGCCAGATACAACCTCTGCCTCCCTCAAGTTGGACGAGACCGGTTTCTCATACGAGTCAGAAATAGCGGTCCCCTCGTAAGAATCAGGAACAACTGTCTCGTCAGAATATTGACCGAAAATATAGTTGTTTAACCACGACATCGTTTTTTGTAAACAACAAACAACAAAACACTCGAATACCCACGTATGTTTGTAAACAACGTGAAGAAGAAGAACGAGCTTGCTGAAGAAGAACCTCAATCAGTAGTTTGCTTTTAAAAGTGAAAAGTTGGATCGAAGCGCCGCGCTATGGCCAAAGCGCGGCGCTTAGGGTTAACGACAAAACATCATAATCAGCTTTATGTCTGTCAAACAGTATCGAATGTTTCAAACGTCAATCGAAGTACGTTTTGTCGATCGAAGCGCCGCGCTTTGGCCATAGCGCGGCGCTTTGGGGTGTGAAAATAATTTTGGGCGTGTGCAGCTAGCATGACCCATAAAAATATTGTGATCAATTTGTAAAAAATAACTATACTAATGATAATCTCAGTTTCAAAAAAAATAAAAAAATAAATAAATAAACCTTTGTGACTAAACTTCAAAACACATAATGGGTTATAAGTCTGTATATGCTTGCATGCTTGTATATGTGTAGGACATGATCCTTATCCGTTACCGTTAACATGACGTGTCTCACATTAAAAAAATATTAATATACCCATTTTGTTGGTTAAATTTAGACCTACTTTTTTTATAGGCCTGGTCTATTCGCACACGCCCATAGTCTATTTAAACACTCCAAAGCGCCCCGCTATGGCCAAAGCGGGGCGCTTTGGTGTAAAGTCAACAGACAAGGTCTGACGCTATGGCCAAAGCGGGGCGCTTTGGTGTAAAGTCAACAGACAAGGTCTGAAGCGGTCAGACCTTGTCTGTTGCTTTACATCAAAGCGCCCCGCTTTGGCCATAGCGGGGCGCTTTGGTTTTTTTTTTTTTTCCAAAGCGCCCCGCTTTGGCCTAAGCTCGGCGCTTTGGTGTTTTTTTTTTTTTTTTTTTTTTTTTTTTTTTTACATTTTGTGCGTATTTTTGACTGGTGACTGGTCTACGTTTAAGTTCAACTTTGTCAGCGATGGGGCATTATAGCAAAAGTGGCATAGTGGGGCATTATGCCAATAACCCCCATATTATTTTTAATGAAAAAAAAAGTTTTAAATAAATGGTCATGTGCATGTTTCGGTAATAACCCCCATATTATTTCAGAGATATTTGTGTAAAGTCAAAGGCTCCTCCACTCCCATTGGTCACTTGCTCATCAAAAGAAGTTATGCGTCTTTCCCATAAAGTAAAATTCACATCATGCTTTACAATTCAACTCTATGATCATTACATATTTTTTTACTCTTTGGATTCGATCGAATGATTTGCGTTAAACGAATTGATAAGTTCGTTGGATTGATGTTTGTGTGTATATAAACATTAATAATGTTTAATTATATATATATGGTTCACTTTTGACTTTTTTGAAAATTGGTCCATCTTTTTTGTAAATGGTGTAGGTTAAGTCCCTGATCTTTTTAAAAAGTACAAACTGCCCCTCCTTTAGTTTCTGGTTTTTCTATATGTTGGTTACAAAGCATGGTATTGCATGTGATGGATATAACTTTGTGTCAGAAAGATAATACTTGTTTATGTTTAAATGCCTAACAGCTGGTGACCATTATAAACACAAACCCATATAGCCGAAAAAAGTAATAAACTATTTTTCTCTCTTGTATTGTCCCATCATTTTTTTTGCAATTTAATTAAAAGTAATAAACTATTAAGATAAAAAGAAAAACGATAAACATAAAGGTAAGAAAGTGTTACAATTTTCAAATAATTTTCATGTTTGGTTCACATTAGAAATTTCTAGTGGGTTTATCAATGGGTTGTAATATTGTGATAATGTACAAACCACAATATACATCATAATACTACAATTAATGAAAAAATACGTCATGTACATGTACGGTAGGCGGCTGATACACATGACACTACTCATAGGAGTACTTGTGCTTTCAAACCAAAATGATACGATATAATGGAATACGACATCACACGTAACCGATTTGATCCGGAACTTGCAGTATAGTCCATATATATTAAAAAATGATGTATAATGGAAAAAACGTAAAATTTAGACTATTATCGACGCGTTTGTGAATTAAAAACAATTTTAAAAAATTTAAAAAAGGCCCTAAGCGCTGCGCTTTGACCTAAGAGGGGCGTTTTGCCCCAAAAAAAAAAAAAAAAAAAAAAAAAAAAACCAAAGCGCCGCTCTATGGCCAAAGCGCGGCGCTTTGATGTAAAGTCAACCGACAAAGCCTGACAGGCTCAGTTCTTGTCGGTTGACTTTACACCAAAGCGCCCCGCTTTGGCCATAGCGCGGCGCTTTGGGGTGTGAAAATAATTTTCTCCGTGTGTAAATAGCATGACCCTACATATTCATGCGTTTAAAAAGTCAAAAGAAAAAGTAGAAGCCAGAACATATACAATGTTAACTTATCATTCAATTGCCTACCAAATAATGGTATAAAAAGTCGGTGGTTTTTTTTTTTTTTGAAAGGTGTGAATTATTCACGAATGTCAGGAGGTCTAACATATCTTGTCTTAACTGCGTCCGCGCTAGAGAGCCTCCTCGCACAATATATCCCCAATTTAAACCCCTCAATGAGAAACCCCTATCACCCAGACTCGAACTTGAGACCTGGAGGGGAAAACTCACCCGGGCCCACCATATGTGAAACTTAAATACCCATGGCCACCACTAAAGCACTAGTGATGGTTAGTCGGTGAGTTTTTATTCGAGTAAAGTTTACTAACATAAATTTACAGCTTATTGTCCACAACAAGATAGAGAAAATTTATTTAGTTTATATCTGTAAAGATAAAATACAAATAGGTTTTAACATATATGTATTTAACGTAATAAATGAAGGAGAAATTTTTTTCCCCTACTACTTAAAAATGATGTTTACTTGCAAATTGTAAAAAAATTGTGATTTTACAGTAGTAGAGTAATTATTGTAGGATAACTATAATTACTCTACAATTTTGTAGAGTAATTATAATTACTCTACAAAATTATATAATTACTCTCTGCGACTAAAATATGTGCTTAATAAGTAGGGGGAATTTTTCCAAAAAAAACAAATATTCTCTTTCACTTCTTACGTTAAGGACATTTTATATGTTAAGACTCATTTGTACAATAACTTAACCCTGGTTTTAATTTGGTTAAAGTTTATTCTTCTTGTTCCTGTTTTAATCCATATATGTTAAACCATAGTGAGCTAACAAGATTAAGATGAAGATCAAGATGGAATTTGGATTTGTAATAGCATTGAATTAATTTTGTGCTAAAACTCAAAAAGTAAGCCCAGTCGGTGGTTAATGGAACCGAACAGAAATACAGAATAAAAAACCCGTCAAATTAACTTATAAGGTAAATTAAAACCAGTCACACTAAATTCCCTATCAATCATAAAAACGGGATACAACGTGGACGAAGGTTCCCTTAGTTCATTAATTGCCAGTTTAAAATTTTTACCCTGCCAGTTTATGTTTTAACCAAAAACTTTTTATAATATTAGGACCATGTTATCAAAAGATATTATTGTGCCATGCTTCAATACTTTAAGGGCTTTAGCCCATCATGATTATAATAAAGAGATCAAAATTAAAATTCTTACTGTGGAACACCGGAGAGATCTTCAAAGTTGTAAGATTTTATTTAAGATGCTTCAAATATTTTACAAGTGCAGAAATTTTAGATAGAGAAGAAAGGGGCTAAAGATTAGCGTGCCTTCTTCCTTACAAACTAACCATATATATAGCAAAGAAAAAGGGAAGCAAACAAAATATAAAAAGAAGAACGGACAAAAAAGAAAAAGCAAAAGAAAAAGATGACTCTATGATTGTCCTTGATGCCGTATAATGGCCAAGCTTTTCTCATTTTTCAAAGATGCCCATTATGAATGGGGTCCTTGTGTCTGCTCAATTATTAGTAGGGCTGCAAACGAACCAAACGTTTGACGAACAGTTCGTGAACCGTTCAGCGGGAAGTTCGTTTGTGTTCGTTCGTTTATTAAACAAACGAACACGAACAAGAAATTTCGTTCGTTTAGTTAAATGAACAAACATGAACAGAGGTTGTGTTCGTTCGTTTATGTTCGTGAACGTTTCGTAACGTGTTCGTTTGTGTTCGATAGTTCAGTAGTGTTTTTGGTTTTTATATTTATTTAAATACTTCAATATTTTGAAAAATTAAATATCTAACATGTGTGAGTGTATTATATATTCTGTTCATGAACGATTGTTTGTGTTCATTTGTTTCCATTTGTGTTCATAAACATTATTTTGCGCTCATTTGTGTTCATCAACGTTCGTTTTTATTTGTTGCCTAAAATTAACAAACGAACACGAACAAGTTCATTTACTTAACAAACGAACATGAACACAAAATCTCGTTCGATAAGTGTTCGTGAACGGTTCGCGAACGCATATATTTCTTAACAAACAAACACGAACAAGGTCTTGTTCGTGTTTGTTCGGTTCGTTTGCAGCCCTAATTATTAGTCTTTTTTCACATCATCTTTGGATTCTTTTTCCGGGGTGAATTCTTTTACCACCGTTTGAAGATATGCTTCTAGATCATCATCCAGATTTATCTCCGGAATATCTTCTATTGGTTGAGATTCTCCTGCTAAACATGAGAAAGAGTTCTCATCATCTTGGCTAGTGGATGAGATCGACATTGCTTTGGAGGAGCTTTCCGTGTTTGCTTCAAAATACTTCTTTAACTCCTTCTTCATTTCTTCTTTGTATAATGATAGAATTTCAGTCTTTGAGACTACGGAGACTGCTTGCTTGTCTTGAATCCTTCTTGATATTTGTTCAAAAGGACTTGGAAGTTGTCTTTGTTGTCTTTTTTCAATCTGAGATTTATAATACTCAGTTTTATTGGTGATCAAATTTATTGTGTCTTGACCTTCCAATTCTTTTGTAGAGTTATTAACTCTTATCATTTTTTACCAGAACTTTGTATAAGATGTTCTTTTGAGACAGGGAATATTATCCCTTAGGGTATAACCTGTTGTGGGTTTCTATCTCCAAATCCATGGTATGGAAAATTCTATAAAAAAGTACATCGAGGCTATTCCCTCAAACCAAGTTTTATTATACTCGGCTTCTATAAGGTCTGGAGAAACTGCTAACCATTCTTGGTAGAGACCTTTGAATGGTTCAGGAAGGATTTGAACTGATGGACCATATAAAATGAACCATTTCTGGAACCAGCTTGGAATTCCATCTTTATAAATCTTATCACTCACTTTTATGAACCATGAGTGTTTTTTACTGGGGTTTTTCATAATATAAACATTTTTCAAAGCTTTGGATATAATCCCAGTAATTATACTTGTAAGTTTGTTTATTAGAATTTATAAATTCCTTTTCATTTAAAGTACTTAATCCCCACTTTTGAGGAGATAAAAGAGTTTTTATAAAAACCTTACTAAAATTAAATGAACTCTTAACTTTATCTGCTGGATAAAAATGTCTTATTTCAGCAGACTCAGACACTTGTATTATACTTTCATAATATTGCCTTGGTTTATAAGAAGTGACATCATATGCTACTGGTTCTAAATATTTTTGCATAAGAAACCAAGGATCATCAAAAAATTTTATATCTTCTTGGTTTAGAAGAATTATTTTCTTCTGCCTGTCGGATATAACCCATGACTCTTCATCATCTTCTTGTGCTATATGAGCATAAGAGGGAACCTTTGAGACTTGTTCCTCTTCTTGGGCTTTTATAATAGCCATGATCTTTTCATATGACGGATCATTAGGACTAATTTGAATCCCCGAATTATGATTATTATTTGAGCTGTCCGAGGCAATATTAGAGGCTATAAGCCTCCTGTTTCCTTGTTGAACCAGGACTAAATCCTGGCCTCTTCCCCTTCCTTTTCCCCTATAAGTGGGAAAAGGTTGTTTTCTTCTGTTATGAGGAATCATTCCTGAAAGTATAAAATCAGGTTGATGAGATTATTTTCTCATTATCTTCCAGAACCTTTATTTGATTTTTGATTACATTTAGAACAATATATTCATCTGAAAGTTGTTTCATTCTATTAGGATTACTATAATCATTCATTAAATTATGAATTCTCACAATTTTCAATCTTTTTGTGATATTATAATTATTTTTTTCAATTTGGATATTATCAAAAACCCTTTTTAGTGGTCCTCTGGCCTTTGTCATTAGGACACCTGCAAATTACACAGAAGATATTATCTTCAAATATTCTCTAGTCAGAAAATCTGGAAGACTATTTTCTTCTCCTTTTTTATATTGTATTTCAAAATCAAATGGAGCTAATTGAGATTGCCATCTGGCAAACATTTGTTTGGAAACATCATGTTTAAAATCTTTTTGAAACATAAATTTGGCTGCTTGGCAATCAGTTTTTATTATAAACTTTTGATTGTATAAATCATCCTGAAACTTTAAAACACATTTTAAAATTGCTAAAATTTCTTTTGCAATAGTGGCATATTTCTTTTGGCTATCAAGCCATTTTCCTGAATGAAACCTAACAAGACATTCTTGTTTTGTTTGAGGAGAAATTTGTTTTAATATTCCCCCATAGCCTATTTCTGAGGCATCTGTTTCAATAATCTTTTCCCAATTAGGATTAGCAATAGTCATACAAGGAAGACCTAAAACCTTTTGTTTTATCTTTATAACAGCTTGAGTATGATTTTCATCCCAAGGCTTTGGATTCTTTTTTAATCTATCATATAAAAATAGAAGAATCTTTAGCTAAATCATGGTAATAAGGAGCTATATAATTCAAACTTCCCAAAAGCCTTTGAAGTTGAGTTTTATCTATTATTTTATCAGGGAATTTAGAAGCAAATTCTATACTTCTATTAATAGGAACGATTTTTCCTTTTTCTATTATATGACCTAAAAATCTGATACTTGTTTGGAAAAGCATCATCTTAGGACTAGAAATAACCAATCCATTTTTTATAATAATGGTTTTGAATATATCAAGGTGTTTAAAGTGGGTTTCAATATCTTTTGAAAATACTAATATATCATCTATATAAACAATTATAAAGTTTGTAAAAGGAATGAATATTTCATTCATGATTTTTTGAAATTCTGAAGGGGCATTCTTTAGGCCAAAAGGCATAACATTCCATTCATATTGCCCAAAAGGAACATTAAAAGCAGTTTTATACCTGTATTTTTTATCAATTTGAATTTGCCAATATCCTGATTTTAAATCAAATTTTGAAAATATTAAAGCATCATATAATCTGTCCAACAAATCTTTTTTATTAGGAATTGGATACCTTATCCATTTTAAAACTTTATTCAGAGGTTTATAATTTATAACTAATCTCGGAACACCTCTTTCAATTTCAGAATGTTTATTAACATAAAAAGCAGTACATGACCAAGGAGATTTTGAAGGACATGTTAATCCTTTTTGTTGAAGGGACTCAATTTCTTTCTTACATAACTCCAAATATTCAGAGTTCATCTGGCAAGGTCTTGCCTTAGTTGGGATATTACTTTCTATAAAATTATCTTCATAAGGAAGAGAAACAATATGTTTTTTCTATTCCAGAAAGCATTTGGATGATCATTACATATTTCTATATTAAATTGATTTTTTATAGTTTCAATTTTTAATATTAGCTTAGGATTTTTTAATTTTTCCTCAATTGTATGAATACTAATTTCTTCTTTAAGAAAATTTATTTGATTAGTCTTAGCCTGTATAAGAAATTCATTCAAATACTTTTCAAACGGCTGAGTTATAAACTCAAAATATAATTCCTTGTTATTATAAGAAGCTTTAAACCCTTTTTTATCAACTTCTTTTAAAGGAAATATTTTTGAAAGAAATGGCGTTCCTAATATAACTTTATTTGTTATATTTTTTATAAGAACGAATGATAAAGGAATACATTCTCCCTTATTGCAAATCTTTGTATTTGGAATTTTATATCTAACTCCCATATCTTGCCTATTAGCTGCTTTAAGGATATGAGTTGTTTTTTCAAAATATTTTGTAGGAATCAATCCTTCTCGTAAACAATTTGAGTCTGCTCCGGAATCAATAAGAGCAACAAAATCCTTTTTAAAAGTATTTTGTATCAATAAGGTTATTTTAACTAACCATTTTTTAGAGATAAATTTTTCTATGTTATGAATATAATCATCTTTTCCTTCATTTTTATTAATAACTAAAGGA
This sequence comes from Helianthus tuberosus, assembly GCA_030545235.1. Taxonomy (NCBI): domain Eukaryota; kingdom Viridiplantae; phylum Streptophyta; class Magnoliopsida; order Asterales; family Asteraceae; genus Helianthus; species Helianthus tuberosus. Next base: position 38,959 of record JARYGA010000103.1, on the reverse strand, counting down.
GGATATTCCTGATCATAATTGTCAATAGGACTATTAATTGGAGATAAAGGTGTATAAAAAGTTTCTCCTATAATATTAATGGGAGATGAAGGTTTATAAGATGTTTCTCTTATTATTTTTCCTTCAAGGTTTATAATTCTTTTTTCAAAATTAGAATTTTTCTTTTTTAAATAAATTATTTCTTCTTTTAAATTGGTAATTTCCATTTTTAAATCTTCAGAAGTAGAGGAATTATTTTTCCTAGTGTTTAATATATTATGAACGTATTTCATGGAATAGGGACCTTCAGGTTCTTCTATCTTAATATCCTTTTGAACTTCTCCATTTTGGTATATCATTTGAAGAATTTTTAATCTTTCTTCAGGATTTTTGATTTTATTTAAAATATTTTCTAAAATATTACTATCTATAGTATTGATCTCACTTTCATTAAGATCATTATCCTGAAATTGTGACATGACTTTATATATCATTTCATTATCAGAATCCATTTTATTACCACAATTATCTTGACAATCTTCAGAACAAGAACTTTCCTCTATGCTATAATCTGAGGATTCTCCAGATTCAAAAATTTTATATAATTCATTCTTAGCATTTTCTTCTATGTCTAAACTATTTATTTTCGTTTTTATTATTTTTCTTTGGCGATATTCATTAGCCTTATGACCCTTTTTCTTGCATATATAGCAAGCAGGAACCCATTTTTCTTTTCTTTGGGTTTTTCTCCTTTCTCCTTTTTCTCTTCTTTTCTGAAAATATTTTTCCCTACTAGCTTTTTTGTATTTCTTATAATACTTTTCATTATCCTTTTCTTTGGTACAATCCATACCAAATTGTTCACAAAATTGCCCTAACTGAGTTTTTTCTGTTAGGGTTTGTTTTTTAATTTGTTTGTTTAATTTTAGCTCATTACATAAAGCTAAACCTTCTTGGACACAGACTCCTATTAGTCTACCATAGGTATAATTATCATAAGGAATCTGAATATTATTACCTCTAAGGATTTTTCTTACTCTTTCTGCAAAAAGAGATGGAAGACCATCAATAAACTTGGACTTCCAGTGAGAACTATTATTCTCTGGGAGCTCATAGACCCTACTTAAAAAAACATCTTTATACCATCTGAACGAAGTTAAAGTATGACATTTGAGACCATTTAACAGTGTTCTTATGGTTTCGGAATTATCTGACCATCTTCCTGTAAAGTGTTCTATGATAGTTATGATTAAGGTGTAAACAGCATCAAAGATTTGCTTATCACCCTCTTGCCTATAATGTTTATAAATTTGTTCTTGTTTATCATTTATATAATTATCCCACCATCCTTTTAACTGACCTGTAAAACCTGCAGTTATCATTTTACAGACTATTTCATCAGTATTTTGATTATTTTTGGCTATGGTGGCATACATCAACATTCTATGTGTCATCATATAAACTTGCCTATCAGTATAACCATCTAAATTCCATTCATAGATAGCCTTTCCATTATAAGAATTATTTATTTCAAATTCTTGTTCCTCATGGAGAACATCCTGAGGAGTAGGTCTAGGATAATAATATAACCTTTGTCTAGGTCTATCAGCATATTTGCTATTATAATTATTATAAGTCTTATGTTTTTTACCTTTCCCAAATTTATTTATATAATCAGTAACATAAGCTTCATATGTTTCATTATCCATGTTTTCTTCTTCACTAACAACATTAATCTGGATATTAGAAAAATTTTCTTTTATAATTCCTATTAAGTCATCCATAGACTTAAGCTCTTCTTCAGGTTTTACTCTATAATTTTCTATTTCAGGAGGAGGCTGAATAGTAGCTTTAGCTAATATAGTTGACTCAGGCTCAGAAGATTTTGTATTACTTGATTCTCCAATTTCTTGTTTCTGGTTAACCAAAACCTTTTCTATTTTATTATTTATTTCTTGAATATTTTCAGATAAATTTTTAAGACATAAATTCGTATAATTATTTTGTTGTATTATATGATTAATATGAGCAATGGTCGCTGTCATGGACTCATTACATAAAGCTCTTTTAAAGGCAGCAAAATGAATTGCACAATTTTCTTTTGTCATTTCAAAATCATTTTGAGGAGGAAAGACAGATTTTATTATTTCTCCTGTAATAAGCCTATAATTTTTTTCAATGACTGAAATATATTTCAAGGAATATTTGTTTATAAACCAAACAGGAAACTCTATAATTTCTTGTATATCATTCAGATCTTTATAAAATTCTTTTCCTATATCAAACCTTTTATCTCTAGGGTATGATTCTAAAAACCATTCTTTAAATGGTAACCATATAGGATTTTTATATTTTTCACATATTTGCTGTCTAATGACAGATCCAGGACTAAAATCAAGTTTTTCTTTTATCATTATAAACTAAAACTCATGTGTGAGACCGTATCATCCTCACTAACAGGTTGGTATATCCCTGAAACCAAATTGTTGTTATCAACATTTAAAGTTTCTACTCTACTATTTTTTATTTGAGAAGTAGAGGCTCTAGAGGATTCCGGTAAATCAACTTTATAATCAAATGGTGATATATAAGACCTAGACGAAATAGATTTCAAAAGTTTTTTATCTTTCCTTTCTTCCTCAAATTCTATTTCTACATTTCCTTCAGGAGTTTCTATTAATCTCCTTAGCTTATGATTTATTTGTGGTTGTATTTTAACAGCCCTATTAATAACCCAATTTTCTGGAAAAGTAATTTCTTCCCATTTAACTGGTCTTCTTATGGAAATATTAGATTTTCCATAATTTGTTTCTATCAAAATAGTTTCATCTATTAATCTCCTTAGCTTATGATTTATTTGTGGTTGTATTTTATCTCTAGGGTTTCGGGTTCACCAACAATGTTAATTTGGCTATGGTGGCATACATCAACATTCTATGTGTCATCATAAAATGACCGAATCGCCCTTCTCGTTAACAGAAATAATGGATGAAGTTAACTTGGTGGACTAAAACGGCAACAGTGAAACCTTTTTGGACCCACATGCGAAAAATGAAACCTTTGGACTAAACTGAAAAAATAGCCCAAACCACAGGGACTAAAATGACATTTAACTCTTTTTTTTTTAATTTTGTATTTGGGTTTTGTTTTCTTCCCTCGACATCATATTTATAAGAAGTTTTGTATGAGTAAATAATGTTAAATTTGAATGCAGATTAATTCAGCAATAATATAAGATTTTTAAATTAAATAAATATGATTTGAAAAGATCTATGCATTTAAAATACACTTTGGGTGTCATTTGACATGTAACCTTTCAAGCTATGTTATACCTAGTTTGATCCATTACCTAATCAAGTCATTTGTAAGTATATCTTACCCTTCTTAGACCCTACCTTAACTTTGGTATTGATGAGATTTACTGTATGATGATGATGATGGTTTGGAATTGCTAAGCTTACCGATAACCCATTTGTTTTAACCACCTGGCCCTCCTTTTACATTTGTAAGTATATCTTACCCCTACCTTAGCTTTGCTATTATAAATGTTTCTAGGAAAGCATTTAACATTGTTCTTGTTACCGACTCACTTTGCCAATCACTTTCAAATATAAAGTTTTTAGAGGAATAGTGAAGTGTTATACATGTTTGATTTTAGTAAAGACTAGAACAAACTAACAAGGTTTCAAGATCATCAAGCAAAAGTTTTTAACCTTGTCATAAGAGATGAGACTGGTACTGGTACCGTACTGAACCGGTATCGTACCAAATAGTACCGATACAGAAATTTTGCTAAAATCAAAACCGAATATCGTTTCGTATATGTTCGGTCGGTACCGTTAAAAGTCCCGAACCGGTACCGTATTTCATGGTACCATTACCAAAATTAAGCTAAATTCAAAACGGAATATCGTACTATATATCTTTAGTTGGTACAAGCATGGTATGGTACGGTACTGATATTCAGTATAAATTTCTCATCCATACTTGTCATTTCTATTTTCAAAGTATGGGATCACACTATATTTAACCTTTTCAAAATCCCAACATCATCAAAGATTAAATAAATGAAAACATTTCTTGTTATCGAGTCAATTTGGCAACTACTATGATAAATATTAACAATGTTGTTCTTGTTTTAGTTGCAAAAGCAACATTGCTAGCTTGTAAGATGGTACAAAAATTATTATTGCTACAACTAGTTTTATACCCCGCACGCGTTGCGGCGCGCTAAACCAAATTGTTTGGTTTAATGATATAACACAATCTAGGGAAAAAATTACATGGAGGCGTAGATCAAACCAAATCAGACTCTAATAGTACATATGCATTGCAACGGGTTTCATGGAGTATCGTTCGATTTGCTAATAAAATTAACTGACATAAATAATAAAATTGTAATAATTGGCACTAACAGGTACCAACATTATCTATCTTCTAAAAGATTTAATATAATGTTGTATCTAATCAAAAGAACTGATACACGAACTATAAGAAGAGGTTGTGTGTGTTTAAAGTCGCGTCCTTGAATTATTGGACATCAAAGTCATCCTGGTATGACTAACTCATACCTGACAGGAACATTCAAAGGAACTTTTATATGCCTCCTTCACATCAAAATTTAGCCTTGAAGCCTTTCATCTCTCTAAACTTGCATCCTTCACGCACAACCAAACAAAATTATTAAATCCATCATATTTGTTATTGACCAGTATAAATATGTTTCTATTGTATTCATTAAATTCAAGAGTTAGTTATGAGATAGAAATGTATAGTTTTTTGACACCTACTTGTGCATTATATGTCAACAACTCTTAATCCCTTATACTATTACTGTTTTAGCAAAACATGAGCCGAAAACATATAATACCATGAGAATATAACAAAGACAAAGACTGATGTGTGGTTTATAGTGCATGTGTATTATATCGAATTTATATCTAATACTTGAAAAAACTGTTTCGATCTCGAGACATCACAATTTCATGTAGCTTGTAATAGATTTGTGATCAATTGAATTGTCTCTATCACCTACCGGCATCGTAATTTTCTATAACTAAACAATTGAGTGTATGAAATCATGTAAATGCGTATGTTATGACCAATATAAGTCTGTTCCAGACATATTCATTAAATACAAAGGTTCATTTTGAGATTGAAACTCTCACATTTATGTTGTCTGTATAGTTCTCGGACCTACCATGCGTTATATATCAACATATTAATATATTATCACTGTTTTAACAAATTGTAAGACCCGTCTCTATTAATCAATATTATAATATTAAACACGTATTTTATACGAAAATGCAAGCTTACAAAAATCTTTTTCAAGTTAAACTTCTTGCATAATTTAAAACATTCCAAAATATAATTTCTAGTGTTTACAATATCCACTTTATAAACTAGAACAAAATAAGATCGTTGCGGAAGCTTCGAGACATGTGTTCGGTTCTCCTTTCTTGCTTGATCCTCATCTGGAGTTCCATAAGACATTCCTAAAATCAAAACCAACATAAAAGTTAGTTTTGACAGTTTCACAACAAGTTATAAACATATTTCCATCCAATTCATTCATCAATTATTCAAAATTCTTGTTTCCTTCGAATTCAAATTTCTGGTTCTTAAACCGAATTATTTGACCCGTTATGGGTATTTATGTCAAACTATAATTTTATCAACTCTTATTTCCTCCAACCATAATCCATATTATGGTTGGTACATGTACCATTCACGAGAGTATCATTCCTTGTGCGTACCTGGCACGGGTCAACATTGACTAGTTTTTAATACATTGCATTACTTTTCGCCAACTTTGGCAAAACATGCTCATACTTTTCGCTTGCCTGTATTTGTAACACTTAACAATACGTAATATTACCAATCATCATTTATATTAGTATACAACTTCTGACCAAGTATTGAGTCAAAACTAAGTGTTTAAGGCCTCGAAACAATTTCTGCAAGTACGAACTTGCTTGCTGTCAACAACTATTTTGTTGACAAAACGTCCGCGAAAACCATGTTAAACAACTTCCGAAAAATTTATAAAAATTACCAATCATCATTTATATTTTTATACCACTTCTGACCAAATATTGAGTCAAAACTAAGTGTTTAAGGTCTCGAAAAATTTCTGCAAATACGGACCTGCTTGTTGTCAACAACTATTTTGTTGACAAAACGTCCGCGAAAACCACGTTAAACAACTTCCGAAAAGCTTATAAAAATTACCAATCATCATTTATATTGTTATACCACTTCTGACCAAATATTGAGTCAAAACTAAGTGTTTAAGGCTTCGAAACAATTTCTGCAAATACGGACCTGCTTGCTGTCAACAACTATTTTGTTGACAAAACGTCCGCGAAAACCGCGTTAAACAACTTCTGAAAAGCTTATAAAAATTACCAATCATCATTTATATTGTTATACCACTTCTGACCAAATATTGAGCCAAAACTAAGTGTTTAAGGCTTCGAAACAATTTTGCATATAGCGGACCTGTTTGCTATCAATAACTATTTTATTGACAAAATGCCCGCGAAAACCATGTCCATTTTATCATTCACAATGCTATCCATTCTACAAGTAAGTATTCTATTCTAGAAGGTGTAAGTTTTACTTACCATGTGATGTGTGTAAAATGCAACATATAAATTACATCAAATGATGCATAAAACTAACCCTTTTTTAGTACTAATGTTGGAAAAAGTGTTCTTTTGTCTTCCTTTTGTATTTTCAGGATCAAATGAGCTTAATTGAACAAAAGGAACAAATATACAGCCAAATCTAACATAAATACAAAGAAAGGGACTAAACGTGGCATGCATGACCCCTCGACAGCATCTTCCCAAAGCAAAAACAAGAAGAAAGCTGAGCATGGGGCTGTGCCCAGCTGAGCACGGGGCTGTGCCCAGCTTAGCACGGGGCGTGTCCAGCTCAACACGGGGCGTGTCCAGCTCAACACGGGGCGTGTCCAGATCAACACGGGGCCGTGCTCAGCGAGCATAGGGCCGTGTCCAGGATGGTCAGCCCTGGCACAAAAGACAAACATGTAGAAGCTTCTATTGCCCACCACGGGGCCGTGGTCAACGCAAAGATACGCAGAATCTTGCCAAATCTGCTAGTACAGATATGCTTCTGCACACGGGGCCGTGCCCAGCGGACACGGGGGCGTGGTCAACTAATGTGGACAAGAGCAATTAATGAAGAAAGAGAAAAGGGTGGACACGGGGCCGTGTCCAGCGGACACGGGGTCGTGTCCAGGCTTCTGTTCAGCCTATAAATAGGAGTGCTTGGCTCAAGTTCAAACCATCCCTTGGCACACCACCTCTCTCACACTTCACCCACCACCCACCACCACCATAACACCATCATCCACCACCATCATCCATTGTCCATCATAGAGTGTGTGAGTTGTCTCGGGATCCAAGATTGATCGTAAGAGTTCTTGACAATCAAGGCCATGTTTGCCTAAGTCTCTTACATCACTTGGTGAAGACAAGTGTCTAGTGTAATACTTTTTATTTTTAATCTTTTCGCACTTTTTAATTGGTTATGTATTAATGACTTTAATAACTAGTTTCTTATGTTGAAGGTGATTCTTCCTTATCGTTTGTCCGTGGTGTCTTGGCATTATTTTACTGTCTATATAAAATAAAAGATTTTCACCATTCATATCTCCACGGTCTATATGGAGGTATGTTGGCTACCTGGTCGGGGGTTAAGGGAACGGTTTGGTAAGAGTCTTGCCGTTGTTCAGCGTTTAGAGATCCTGCAAGGGACCTGGGTCAAATTTAGTAGGACCTCCTTCAATACTTAACGGTATTGGATGGCGGGGGTCCAAACTCTTTGATCCCCTCATAAGTTAACTACTATTAATACTATAATACGGCTACTTAGGACTGTATCCTTGCTGACTCAGACTACTTAGTCGAGGGTAACGTCACCTCCAAAAGAGGGGTCTACCATAATTTGCATTAATAACTTAATTCATTATCTTTCAATAATCCGACTCTTTAGGATTGTATCCTTGCTGACTCAAACTACTGGGTTGAGGGTAACGTCACCTTCAAAAGAGGGGCCAACTACAATAACTAAGATAATCTCTTAAATAAGTGCAAATGTGCGGAAATAATCAAAGGTTACACTATACACGAGTCGGAACCAAGTGATTCATCTTGTCTATCTGTTTTTATTTTTATTTTTATTTTTCAGCATTTTAGTTAGTTTTTATTTTTCTTAGTTTAAAACATTTTTCTAAACTTTTTGATTTGATTAGACGTTGAGGATAAACCGGTACTAAAAACTCTTGTGTCCTTGGACGACCTCGGTATCTTACCAACACTATACTACGCTCACGATGGGTGCACTTGCCCATATGTGTGTTTAGTGTTAGTAAATATCGTGTTTTATAAATTTAAAACTTGGCTAAAAAGTGTTGAAAAGGGCTTAATAAATATATTAAAAACTAATAACACTCACGCACATCACCTTGCATTCCGAAACACGCTTTTCCTTCATACTTGATTCGTTTGACCCGCTTCCTTTCCAAGCCTCCACCTAGCTTGTTAAGCGTCAAACTATCATTATAATTCGTAAGACAGTTAGATTGGTCATCATCAATTATGACTGCCCCACCTTACGGGTTTTATGTCAAATTTATCACTCGATCTAGTCATTGGTCGGTTTGACTTTTTAAAGGTCAATTGACTTATCAACATATTCAAATGCACATTTGTTTCATTGAACTCACTTAGGAATTTCATCCGATTACTTAATGAAATCAAATTTTACTTACTAACTAGTAGGTAACATGATTTCAAACATCCACGACATGAATTTAGCACCGAATTTCTTTTTGTTATACGAAAACCCATCTTATGACAAGTATGTTTACATACTCGAATTCATAATTGTTCAAGTACTTCTCTATTACTACCATCCATGATGGTTTCGAACCCTAGTCTATTATAAACTTACTCAAATTGTCAAGTTTATCATCAATTTATCACTCTAATTCAAGACTTCATCATATTTTCATAAACCCATTTACCTCATACAAGGTAAATACTTCAATTAGAAGTTTATGGCACAAATTTAACAAGTTTGCACCTAGGGTTTTGTTTCTAGACTTAAACCCACATCAATTTCACTAAAACATTAAAATGTTCATACAAGAATTTTATTCATGCATGATTATCAAAATTCCAAAATATCACCAAATCATAATTTTCGACATACCTTACGATCCCCTTGTCTTGGTGATCGCGAATTTTGTAAATGCCCCAAATTCCTAGCATGTTTTCCCTCTGATTTTGATCAAATTGTGAGTTTAGGGTTCAAAGAAGGAACCCCTTTCTTGCTCCGTGTAAACATCGACCAGAACACACACACCTTGTGTGTGTTTTGAGTCAAATTTTCTTTTTATTAATTTCACTTTCAGTTTTGTCCATTATAGCCCCTCTATTTTCCAAAGTTTATAAAAGAAAGGTTAATTAGTCAAGTTCCTTTATTGTCTACAACATTTAGTTAACTAGGTTAATTATTCCTAGTTACCGAATGGGTTCGAGAAGTCATAACCCATTTTACTTTAAGTCCCGTTAACTCGGGACTTCTATATACTTTGTTTTTCCCAAAGTATTTACCCTCCTTTTAATTAACATCAAGTTTATTTATTCAAATTCTAATATTTACCGGGTTAATAAATTTTTTTTACCACTAACGGTATCTTACCCATCTTTACTATTAATGTGGTTTGATTACCAAACCCGTTTTTGGGGTGTTACAAGTCTACCCCCCTTAAAGAGGTTTCGTCCCCGAAACCTTTTCCATGTAGTCCATTAGATTTATACCTAATGCATTTGGTCTCAATAATCTTTCGAGCGTTATTCATACCTTAACCATTTGTTAGTATTACCAGAATAGTATGGTGATATCTTTTGGGTTACAAAACATATGCGTATAACCTCACACCTTATAGCTTTACCCTTCAATCGTGCTTTTGCTCGGTGTGACTTCCCGACACTTCGTTTATGTTACCTTATGATCGCCTAGTATAGGCGATTAATGCTCTTCGTTAGTAAGGCCTCATGGACCGTCAATTTTGTTTCATACTCATTTACCTTTATTATTTTACTTGACCGAGACGCCATTTGGTCACTCGGTCATATCAATTTGTTGTCACTAATCTCTTTTCCACGCGAATCTTATAATGATAAGCGCATTGGACAAGTTGTTAAATTTTAAAATTGACCTTAACCGGTCTTGCTGGTTAGACTTACCGATCTCCGGTTACCTTATACCCCGTTGCTCGGGTATACTTTCATTGCCTTTCCCTGAGGCTTACAAGTATTTATGACCCCTAATTCCGTAGCTCGTGCTACAATGGGGTCCTGCTTTTGGATATGTTTAAGTTCATGACAATCTTTATGTTTTCAAAACTTTCCTTTCGAATTTACCGTCTTACACCTATTGATGTCAAGACCTGTTCCTTTCTAATGGTAATCGTTTCCCAATCAACCTCATATTGTTTATGTTTGGTAAAACGTTGTTTTTAACTAAAATTGAATTTTAGTTAACATTTTATCTTTAATTTATGTCAAACAGTCCTGACAACTTGACATTTATTCTTTTACAGTCCTTATTTTACGCGGGGATTCTTAAATGTTTTCCTCGCTTTACACTATCGACCCGTAGGTTCTTTCACTTAGCCTCATTAGTTATTTCTTTCGATTTTCACCCTTTTAAGGTGAGACCTCAACAGTTCGTTTCTTTCCGTTTATGACCCAAGGGTCTTCTTGATCCCGTAGACCTTAACTCTACTTTTCAATCGCGTAGGTTATGATGATCCCGTAGATCATCTTTTATTCGTGTTTATATTCAAATGTATATATATACATATATAGCTTCAAAACATCCTTTGTTATGTTTGGAATCGTTTATTTTCGCTTTTAAACTTTAGTTGACCTTGGCCGTAGTCTAAGGTTTCGCTCGTTTACTTCCGGACTAATTTTTTTTTCCTATTTTTATGACTCTTTACGTCATCTACACATCGATTTGTTCTACGCTTACCATTATCTGGTTCTCACATGTATTTCTTTGCAACCCTCTACCCGGGTTCTTTTACCTTAGGGTTTGTAGCGCCCATAACCCCTTGCATAGGTTTATTAATATTTCGCGCTTTTATTTATTCGGTTCGTGCTTACTTTCATTAGCAAGAGTTATTCTTTATTTATTTCATTTGACTTGTTCGTGTGAAATTTTATCACTTATGGATGTCAAACTTCATTCTTTGTTCGACCCGTTCAACTTTAAAATAGTTGAACATAATTTATCAAAATTTATATTTACATCATCTTGTCGTCTTTTAGTCATGACTCAAAACCCAAGTCTTTTGACTTTCCACTCGAGTTCCCGCTTCTCGGTCTACGCATGTGTTTAACTCCTTACCCATCAACCGGGTGTTTTACCGAAGTCGTTATTATTGCAACCCTTCCGGTATGCATTAAGACTTCGCTTCGATTTATTTGGTCGTCTTAGCGAAGTCCATCGCTTTTATTCGACCATGTCTTTTATTCTTTATATGACCATCCTTGACGGCCTTATAGATTATGAGTGACGATTATCATCGTCATCCTTTCTTTACTACGTCCAAAGTTAACAACTTTGATTATCTTTTTTTCGTGTGGGCAATACCTTCGCTTTTATGATCCGGCGGATCATCTATACTTTGGTTTTACTTGCCCATTTTGTCAACCATGGCTCTTTCGTCCCTTCTCTCGGGCTCATTATTCTAATGTAATACGCTTCCGTCACCCGGCTTGCGTTTACATTATTCTCAAGTATTTTGCTCATTTGATTCATTTAGGTACTTTTAATTTGTCCCATTTACCCTGTCCTTACTACATCGGATGTAAGTATGTCCATCATAAAAGTTCATGGTACCACGTGTTTACTACTTACTTGGCCAGAGTAAGCGATCAACACCTGATATACATGACCTTTTATAATTTTCACATTACACCCCATGTAAGTAACTGTAACACCCGTCTAATTTTACTTGATTTTAGTAATAGTTTATACCATTTAAAATAAAGTATTGTTTGACTAACATGACTTTCATTACAAAAATTAATAAATAACATCAAGCTTAGTCATCTAATGACTAAGTTAAAACATTTTAAAAGTTGTTTAAACAAGTGTCTACAACCCATACACAAAAGTACTAAAGGTTTAAAACGTTGCGGAAGCTTCAAAATGTAGTGTTCGGTTCTTCATCCTATGCTTGATCGCCATCCGTAAGTTCCCCAACATGACCTAATGTCAAAACCACATCAAAAGTTAGTTTTGACAATAATATAACATGTATAATCGAATTCTAGGATCAAAACAATTGAAAACAAATGAAAATTTTGAATTCAGCTCGCTCGCGCCCCGCGAGAGGTTCTACGCGGGCCGCGAGGATCTCCCGCGTGTCGCGGAGTGATTCAAGTGGCCTTCCGCGTGGCGCGGGGGGTCGCGTTTTCCAGCAGCTCCAGTTTTGTGAGCTGCATTTGCTGCCAGCTCCAGAAAATCCAGCTTTTAACTTCGTTTGGCCATATCTTTTGACTCGTAAGTCCGTTTTAAGTGATTTTTCTTCCTATATGTCTGTAAATTCATTACCGACATAACTATTATAAATTTGATGCCCAAAATTTATTTTACGGACCGAAAGACCATATGTCACAATGTAATTATTCGACCCATTCTAACCTTACACATTTTACAATCATTTGACTAATGAACCTATGGCGCCTTATGCCCAACATCCAGGGCTTATTATCACCCGCATTTCTTACCAACTTCTTGGTTTAATGCCTTTGTGATTATTATCGCCATTGTCGACTACTAGAACGTTTAAAACTACAATTTTCACACTAATAGATCAATTGGCTCATCTTGTGGAACCATCCACTTATGATGACTACCAATTAGGTTCGTTTACTATACTAAGTCTATCAAATTCACATTCCAACCATAATCGATATAAATTCTATCAATAACGCATAGTTTATCCATATTTCAACGAATGTAACGGATCAAGTTACATACCTTAGTGTACGCCCTTCAACCGCAAATCACCACCGGCTTGTCCACTCGACGTTCCGGTATCCTTTCCTATAGAGTTCAATTCAAGACATGTTTAGAACTCTCTTTAAACCTCACTTCGCATAATATACCGAAACATCATAATTATGCGTTAAAGCTTTAAATTTCTATTTTAAGCCTTCTTTGAGGCATTTTCACAAACACCTTAAAGGCAGATTTTTCACAAGATTATATGACAAGTTTCTAGCTTATCATTTAGCCCTAATTTCACTTCAATCAACATTTTACATGATTGTTAGCTTCTAGATTTCTGAAATCACTTCCAAATTGTCAAATTACACAAAATTAACACCCAATATCCTAGTATTCATCAATTTACTCATAACCCATTAATCACATACAATGGTGTTCATGGATTCACCAAAATTTTCTATGATTTCAACTTCTATTGGTCTAGGGTTTGTTCCTAGACACTATAGTTGTTCTTTAATCATCATAACATATACATGCAACCCTAAATTCAGATTTTTCCCAATTTCATGAGAATTTCAAGTTAAGAGTTTTCACTAAATTTTACATACCTTGTAATCCTCTTGCGATGAGGATCACGATTCTAAGCTCGGATTTTCGTTTGGACCAGATTTGCTCCTCAAATTTGAGAGTTTTAGTAGAATTCTAGGGTTTTTTTGAAGGTGGGTGTCGCCCCCTTGTTGTTCTGATCGACCAGACCCCCAAAATGGGGTGTTTGGTTTGTATTTTATTTGTTTAATAAAATTCGAGTTTCAATTTTAACAACCTAAACCCCTCCACTATGATCAACATGAAATTTGGTTGCTTTTTAACCTACTATAGATTATTTCTAGACTATTAACTAACTAGGTTAAAATTCCTAGTTAGTAAATTCTTTTTTATTTATACTTTATAATTCTAATATAAAGTTTTTATATTTTTCGGGTTGTTACAGTAACGCCTCTACTTAGTTTTCTTGGAAATAATATTCTGGATAGGTATTCTATTCAGGTTTTCCAAGCTTTTAATTTATATGTGCAACAATCATTTTCTACATGTTTGTTGCATATTGCTATTTGTGCAATTAAATTTAAAATGTGCACCTGGAAATGCTTGCCCTAACGGGCTTCTTTTGCCGTTAACCTTGTTCGCGATCACTACGCGATTTAGATTCTTGATGAGTATGCTCTGCTTGTCATACATCGGACCGTTCCATCGTCATGTCCTTAATTCGTCCAACTCTCGGCATCTTCAGATGCGAGTGTCCTTCAATTAAAACATTCACAAAGTTAGTAATGTCGACATCAATAATCGCCCGTATTATAATACAAGGCTTTTCCACTATACGTGTCAACACACGTAATTTCGTTGACTATATCTATCCTTTATCGATTTGATTGGTGTAACGTGTATTACACGATGACCCTATGTGTTGTTCTCAACACTTTAATCATACTAAACCGTTACTATATACATGTACTTACCGGATTTGCGATCAAGCCTCAAACCGAACACTTTATTCTTTTAACCTTGAGCTCTGATTACCAACTTGTAAGACCCGTCTCTATTAATCAATATTATAATATTAAACACGTATTTTATACGAAAATGCAAGCTTACAAAAAACTTTTCCAAGTTAAACTTCTTGCATAATTTAAAACATTCCAAAATATAATTTCTAGTGTTTACAATATCCACTTTATAAACTAGAACAAAATAAGATCGTTGCGGAAGCTTCGAGACATGTGTTCGGTTCTCCTTTCTTGCTTGATACTCATCCGGAGTTCCATAAGACATTCCTAAAATCAAAACCAACATAAAAGTTAGTTTTGACAGTTTCACAAAAAGTTATAAACATATTTCCATCCAATTCATTCATCCATTATTCAAAATTCTTGTTTCCTTCGAATTCAAATTTCCGGTTCTTAAACCGAATTATTTGACCCGTTATGGGTATTTATGTCAAACTATAATTTTATCAACTCTTATTTCCTCCAACCATAATCCATATTATGGTTGGTACATGTACCATTCACAAGAGTATCATTCCTTGTGCGTACCTGGCACGGGTCAACATTGACTCGTTTTTAATACATTGCATTACTTTTCGCCAACTTTGGCAAAACATGCTCATACTTTCCGCTTGCCTGTATTTGTAACACTTAACAATACGTAATATAACCAATCATCATTTATATTATTATACAACTTTTGACCAAGTATTGAGTCAAAACTAAGTGTTTAAGGCCTCGAAACAATTTCTGCAAGTACGGACTTGCTTGCTGTCAACAACTATTTTGTTGACAAAACGTCCGCGAAAACCATGTTAAACAACTTCCGAAAAATTTATAAAAATTACCAATCATCATTTATATTTTTATACCACTTCTGACCAAATATTGAGTCAAAACTAAGTGTTTAAGGCCTCGAAACAATTTATGCAAATACGGACTTGCTTGCTGTCAACAACTATTTTGTTGACAAAACGTCCGCGAAAACCGCGTTAAACAACTTCCGAAAAGCTTATAAAAATTACTAGTCATCATTTATATTGTTATACCACTTCTGACCAAATATTGAGTCAAAACTAAGTGTTTAAGGCTTTGAAACAATTTCTGCAAATACGGAACTGCTTGTTGTCAACAACTATTTTGTTGACAAAACGTCCGCGAAAACCGCGTTAAACAACTTCCGAAAAGCTTATAAAAATTACCAATCATCATTTATATTGTTATACCACTTCTGACCAAATATTGAGTCAAAACTAAGTGTTTAAGGCTTCGAAACAATTTCTGCAAATACGGACCTGCTTGCTGTCAACATCTATTTTGTTGACAAAACGTCCGCGAAAACCGCGTTAAACAACTTCCGAAAAGCTTATAAAAATTACCAATCATCATTTATATTGTTATACCACTTCTGACCAAATATTGAGCCAAAACTAAGTGTTTAAGGCTTCGAAACAATTTTGCATATAACGGACTTGTTTGCTATCAATAACTATTTTATTGACAAAATGCCCGTGAAAACCATGTCCATTTTATCATTCACAATGCTATCCATCATACAAGTAAGTATTCTATTCTAGAAGGTGTAAGTTTTACTTACCTTGCATTCCGAAACACGCTTTTCCTTCATACTTGATTCGTTTGACCCGCTTCCTTTCCAAGCCTCCACCTAGCTTGTTAAGCGTCAAACTATCATTATAATTCATAAGACAGTTATATTGGTCATCATCAATTATGACTACCCCACCTTACGGGTTTTATGTCAAATTTATCACTCGATCTAGTCATTGGTCGGTTTGACTTTTTAAAGGTCAATTGACTTATCAACATATTCAAATGCACATTTGTTTCATTGAACTCACTTAGAAATTTCATCCGATTACTTAATGAAATCAAATTTTACTTACTAACTAGTAGGTAACATGATTTAAAACATCCACGACATGAATTTAGCACCGAATTTCTTTTTATTATACGAAAACCCATCTTATGACAAGTATGTTTACATACTCGAATTCATAATTGTTCAAGTACTTCTCTATTACTACCATCCATGATGGTTTTGAACCCTAGTCTATTATAAACTTACTCAAATTGTCAAGTTTATCATCAATTTATCACTCTAATTCAAGACTTCATCATATTTTCATAAACCCATTTACCTCATACAAGGTAAATACTTCAATTACAAGTTTATGGCACAAATTTAACAAGTTTGCACCTAGGGTTTTGTTTCTAGACTTAAACCCACATCAATTTCACTAAAACATTAAATTTTCATACAAGAATTTCATTCATGCATGATTATCAAAATTCCAAAATATCACCAAATCATAATTTTCGACATACCTTACGATCCCCTTGTCTTGGTGATCGCGAATTTAGTAAAAGCCCTAAATTCCTAGCTTGTTTTCCCTCTGATTTTGATCAAATTGTGAGTTTAGGGTTCAAAGAAGGAACCCCTTTCTTGCTCTGTGTAAACATCGACCAGAACACACACACCTTGTGTGTGTTTTGAGTCAAATTTTCTTTTTATTAATTTCACTTTCAGTTTTGTCCATTATAGCCCCTCTATTTTCCAAAGTTTATAAAAGAAAGATTAATTAGTCAAGTTCCTTTATTGTCTACAACATTTAGTTAACTGGGTTAATTATTCCTAGTTACCGAATGGGTTCGGGAAGTCATAATCCATTTTACTTTAAGTCCCGTTAACTCGGGACTTCTATATACTTTGTTTTTCCCAAAGTATTTACCATCCTTTTAATTAACATCAAGTTTATTTATTCAAATTCTAATATTTACCGGGTTAATAATTTTTTTTACCACTAACGGTATCTTACCCATCTTTACTATTAATGTGGTTTGATTACCAAACCCGTTTTTGGGGTGTTACACAATTTACCAGCTGAAAACATATAAGCAGTGCATGAGTATATCGAATTTATATCTAATACTTGTAAAAACCATTTAGATTTAGAGATATCACTTTTTCAGGTAGCTTGTAACAAACTCGTGACCATATTTTTTTTTCTAGTTTCTGCACAAATGAGAATTTGAGAGCCACTAAAAGTGAATAAAAGAAAATAAGCATACCTGCTCTGGCGAGGAAGAGGCGGCACTCGGCTCCAGCGTTGGCAGCGGCATCTGGCTAGGTGGAGACCGTAGAGCGAAGTCCGACGAGGTCGATGGTGTCATGCTGCTTTTGCGTGACTTATTGACTACGTCAACAAATAAGTGCATGAGTATATAGAATTTATATCTAGACTTGCAAAAAAAAAGTTTCGGCCTCGAGATATCACTATTTCTAGTAATCTGTAACAGATTCAGAGACAACTGAATCGTCAATATTGGCATAGTAATTAGATATAATCAAACAATTAAGTGTACGAAATCGTGTGAATGTGTGTGTGAAATATGATTGCATCTGAAATCGAGAACATTATGACCTAGAATAATCGCCTTTTAACTTCTTAGTTTATTGATCACACTTTCATGTAAGGTATACCAACATTTTACTTTAAATCAAGGCCACTTATTAGCTTTATTTAACGAATTTGTTTTCTATTGTACCCAAATCTGATCAGAAACTTACAAATCGATATGAAAATGAAAGCAATAAGCTTGTCGTTGCTATTATAGTTTGCAATTGTGGTGTTTGTCTCATTAATCCCCACAAAATAAGAGAACTTGAAACCCGTACACATATACCTTAAATTGATCTACCAGCGACGATATATAACCGGTTACCGTATCAAGTGAAAGAAGAACACCCATAAATACCCAATTCGAACACCTCCTTTTCAATTTTATTACACATTCATGGCAATGATGAACATATCAATTTGGATTAAAGAATAACACCCATAAATACCCAACTCGAACACCCATATAAATAAAATGCAGCTTTCTGTAATTCT
Source organism: Helianthus tuberosus (assembly GCA_030545235.1). Classification (NCBI taxonomy): domain Eukaryota; kingdom Viridiplantae; phylum Streptophyta; class Magnoliopsida; order Asterales; family Asteraceae; genus Helianthus; species Helianthus tuberosus. Next base: position 20,454 of record JARYGA010000103.1, on the reverse strand, counting down.
ATCCCAATTTAATTTACACAAAAACTACAAAATCCGGTGTGAACTTGTTAAGAATGAAATCATCAAGCTAAATCCTCACAGAACAACACCTAATTACCAACACCATTTACCAAAAAATTGACTTACACATTTTCACAAACACCTTGGGGGACCTACAAAGAGGCTACTCACAACTTCACACCTGGTCAGACATAAATAATAATCAATCAATATTTTAACCAAAATCAATGAAGTTCATAACTCTTTACAATCAATTTATGTAAATTCTACGTTCAAGATTTGTACCTGCAATCCATTTTGTTTCACCCCAAAATTTGTTTAAAATTGAATGAGAATTAAACATTACCTTTGATAAAAGGGTTCGTCAATCACATGTTTTCTTCCTGTAAAGAAACTGGAATAACCAACGACAAATGGTATTGAGTGATTGTAAAAGCTAATGTATACTTACTAACTGCTGATGAAATCGAATGATTAAGGCACCTGTTTTTTTACCGATCAGGTTAATCCGCCTCCTCTGCAATCTCCTCCTAGAACCAGCCTTCATCAACTGAGGGGTCGATTAGGGCACCTGGTTTTTGACGGATCGATTTAGGTTTGGAAAAGTGAAGCAGGAAGCAAGTGCCGAGTATCAGGTGGCTTCATCGCAGAGCCGTTTCAGGAGGTGGAGCTTTAGGGAGATAACACGTAGCAAACCCTCAAGAAGCCCAACACCGCCCTTAGCAACCACTAAAGCCTAGACACGTTCTTAAATCACTATTCATTCCCTTTCTCTATTACCAGATTAAGATTTTATGATGGTATTATTTTTTTACTTTTGTTTAATAACTTTTCTTTCGGCTAGTTGTAAAAGATTTTTTTCCTTTTGTTATATGGTACCAGGTGGATCCATACTTGGGCTTGATTCAAGAAGCTTTAGGTCAAATAAAGATTGTAAATATCAGTGGCGGAACTAGAAGACAAATTGAGGGGTATCCTCAATTTTTTATTTCCTAGGGTCGTCCTTGAGATTTAAAGAGCCCGATGCAACTAGTAAAAATGGGCCCTTTAAATTTTTTTGTGACGAACATTAGCGATTTTTTGTTAAAAATGTTTTAAAAAAACTTTTTGGGTGTTTTTAGTTTTTTTAGGTACTTTTGGTTATGTTCACATTTGTTTTCACGGTTCTCGCAATAAAGGATGGTTCCTAACGTATCCTTCTCCTATGTATATATGTATATTATAACTATTACAAACTCGTGTATTACATGAATAAAAAATATAAACAAATAGTAAGATTTAGAAATTATAATATTATATTATATTTTGAGATAAGATATAAGTAAAATTATGTATTAATTAGGTATAGATAAGTGTGTTATGAAACTATTTTTGAAAGCAAAACTGATAATCAACTTTTTGTAATCCATACTCTATAATAGATTGTCACTCTACTAAAGTGATAACAAAAACTATTTACTTATAGGATCAAAATGATTTATATTTATATATTCTAAAGTATACGTCGATTATCATTCTTTTATTAATGGGTGTACCAAACAGACACGAGAAGGTTATTAAATTGTTTTGATAAAACTATTAATCTTATTTAGAAGTTTTATAAATAATATTTAGTTTGTAATAAAAATATCTTCCAACAACAAAAAAGATAAATATAATACAAAAAATAACTGAAAATTATTAATAAAGTATATATAATATTTAATAAAAAGATAAATAAAATATTCAAGAAAACAAGACAAACAAATAACGTTTACAATAATATTAGATATAGTAAATGATTAAATATTAATTCAAGTAAATTCACTAGACGACGGTAATAGGGAGAATTGTTGATCTTGAAACTTTGGTGGATCTTGATAAAATTTTAAGGATCGCCAAGATCCCTTTTTCGAAAATTCACTACTTGGGTGGTTTATCGGTTCTCATCTCGTTTCATGACAAGGTTTTAGCTAAAAGTTTTTTAGAATCTCGTGACGTATGGGGTCCCTGGTTTATGAAATTGGATGCATGGAGGGGCCAATGCTTATCCATGGAAAGGGTTGTTTGGTTAAAGCTTGTTGGTATTCCGTTACATCTGCTTGAGCCGGACGTTCTTCTTCACGTTGGAGAATTATTCGGAAAAGTTTTGCACACTCCTAAGGATTTGGCTTCTGATCTTAACCTTTCGGTCTGTAGGGTAGGAATTTTAGTTGGGGAATATCGAAAAATTTCTGATTCAGTTGTCTTGAAGTGGAAAGATAGAAGTTTCAAAATTTGGGTTGAAGAGGAGCAGGAGGATTGGTTTCCCGACTGCTTGGATCAGGAAGACGCTAGCATTAATGGGGATCAGGAATGTTCGTCTCCGGTTAAGTCTTCTCCGGTGATTCAGAAGGAGGTTTCCGGCACTGGTGGGTCTGGGGTGGGCCAGCATACGGAAGGTCTGAATGCAGGGGAGAAGTCGGACGGTCCGGAAGTTGAAGAGATCGGGGCTGTTTCGGGGACCGAGGTTCGTAATAATTTTGTTCCCTTCCATGCTGATTTTCCCATGCAACTAGAGAGAGAAAATGGCGGCTCTATCCCAGTGGAAAAGGTTGGCAACTTTTGTGGGGAAGGTGTGAGTAACTTTTCCAAGGTGGGTCCTTCTGTCGACTGCCAAGTTGGGGCCCAAGGTAATGTGTTTTATTTCTCTTCAGAGAATGAGTCCAAAAGAGGTAGGAGAAAACTTGTTTTGACGCAGCCCATTAGAAAAAACAGGGGCCATTGTAGCCCCAATCCCTCTCCTAATTCTTTGAGGCCTGTTAAGAGGTCCAGACTTTAGATGGAAGAGGATAATAGTTTCGATAAGTTAGGTTTAGAAACAGGTCCAAGTTTAGGAACATTCGTTGGTCGGATTGGTGTAAATTTGTAATTATGTGATTTTGTTTTGTTTGTTTTCCCGTCCCGGTTTTCGGGTTCGGTGGTTTTTTTAGAAGTTCTCTTTTCAAAAAAAAAATTCAAGTAAATGGTTAATACAATATCAAATCTCTAGTGGGGACGTAAATCAAGGACAACTAACTGTACTATTATATTTGACCATTGACTTTGACATTTCCATACCTGCTTTCTTTTTTTATTGTTTCAGTTTCTAGATATTATAATACTATTATAATAACTTCATCTTCTTCATCTTTTAAACTCTGCAAGTTTCCTTCGACCTTAAGTTTTTGCTTCAGTCAATCAGAATTTTTTGTTTAATCTCATCTTCATCTACAGTTAGGGGTGTCCTAATATTTTCTCAAGGGTATCCCCATACATAAAAGGGAGATTAGAAAAAAAAATACACTTCGCCAAAAGAGTTGAGGGGTATCCCGGGCTACCTCCGGTTACTCATTAGATCCGCCCCTGGTAAATATGCTCTAAAATCGCCTTCAAAATTGAAGTTTTTAAGAGGAACACCGAATGGAGTCTATGGTTACTACAATTGTGAATCGGTTTTGTAGGTAAGTGTTGGGTTTCGTGCATTTGTTTAAAATTTTAATTAGAAGAGCGGAAGCGGGTGTACGAAATAATCCAAACCGAATTTTGGATTGCCCACCAGGAGTCCAGATGCAAACCAAATAGAAACAATAAGTCACAACCATATGGTGTTATACGAAAACATACCTTTTCGATAATATGGCTAACCAAGTCGTCATACCTTGGTTCAACAAAGTGGCTGCTAGTTCCAACGACAGGAAATACCTGTAAATCTCGAAAACTTTGAAACCAACTCGTGAGACAACCCAAAATTGATCACCACTGATTTACACCAGTGGCGTGCAGCGGCGATGAGGGCGGTAACGATGGAGGGAAGCTGATTAGCGGCGGATGGCCGGTTGACGGTGGTGGTTGCGGCGGCTAGGTTGGTCGGCACAAATAGAGGAGATAGAGGGTTGTGAGTGATAAGCCTCTATTTATAGTCTTTCCTTACTTTGAGATCAAGTAAGAATTTAATTAAAAATGGTAATTATACTATATAACAATTTGCGTAGGGTCTTTGCTATAGTTCCCGTTTCCAGTTTTGACGACCTACATCTGCCAGTCATTACCACTGCCACATATAACCCACCCGCTTATACCGCCGATAACCGCCCTGCCCCAAATCTAGGTTCGGCGACAAACATCGAGAAATCGAAAGCGTTATTCCCTTTCTTCCCTGAATCGCAACAGGTACCGACTTCGTCCCAACATAGGTTAACCACCATTGTCTCCACAATCACCGTCGTTCGCCACCTGCAAAACCCTAGCCTTGCCCAACACCATCTATAGGCCCTAATCGAACACTATGGCGTCGGAATCGCCGTCAATCGAAGACTCAATCGAATCGCCTTCAATCGAAGACCTACTAGATGTATGGTTTTATAACAGGTTACAAGTTTCCATTTAATTTATGATGATTTTGTTGATTTTATAACTAGAGATGATTTGGTTTCCATTGAATTTATGATGATTTTGTTGATTTTATAACTAGAGATGATTTCGACTGTAGCTTTGAATGTTGTTTCAGTTTACTGTATTGTGTTGGTTCGATTTCATGTGCTAAAACCTGACTGAGTATTTGAACGGCTATTGAATGCAAACTTGAACTCTAGATGAACACGATGTATGATTTAGTAACATGTATGTGGCATACCTGTATTTTTAGTTATTTTTTTAAAATAGAATATGTAGTATACTCTATATTAATTACCTTGAAATTAATCAAATTTTGTGTGCTTTATTATATGATTTGTGCTAATTAATTGGCCTTAAAAATGTTTATTCTAACAGTCAGTTGTTGCCTGTTGGTTTGAGTTCATATTGGAACATGTACAAATGATAATGAATAAAACCACTTACTTTTGGTATTGCTTTGACTCGGAATGTCTTCCTAGATTTCATTGTTTTGTACTAGGTATATGTTCACTGACTCTGCATCAGCTTGAAAACCTTATCAATTTATCATCTCAAAAACTTGGATCATTTGTGTGACAGTTCCTGTTCAGCTTCAATATTTTTAGCTAACTTCATGCGAGACATAATTACATATTTTTACCATAATATCCGACAAGTTTTGTATAATAACACAACGAGATTCCAATATGACAGATCATTAGAATTTCAACCAAATGGCGCCCCACCATGGCGGACATATGACATCGACTATGAAAATGAAATAAAAACGCACAGGTGGTCTGACTTAAGACAAAAAAAATGGGCAGTCAGAAATACCAACAATGGTGCGATTTTGAAGACGAGGTTAGAAGCTCAATGTTGTCACTTGGACAACTTTTTCAACAAAGAGATGTGAATGACTGCCAAGGTCGTAGATCTAGCAAAGGCTGCAGATATACATTGTAGTCTTGCATCCTACATTTGTCACTTTAGATGATATTAAGGGTACGTTCCTGTTCAAGAATGTTTATCATAATACTTTGTTCTTGAAAAAGTTTCATGCTTTACTTTTTTATCGGAAAAACTTATCAAAAGGTCAAACTTTTTGGATCATAAATTGCTTAGCAATTTTGTGTTTTTTGTTTGACTGGCATGATTCTTATAGGCATTAAGGTTCCAGTGGCGATACTAGGGGCTGAATTTGACATAATATCTCCTCCATAAGTAGGTAAACAGTTTGATTCTGCATTGCTAGCCAAACCTGAGGAAACAATGATGTGGTATATGTTTGTGGAGGTGAAGAACCTCATTGCAAGTAGAACTTGTTTTCCATTAGCTAAAACATCCACCTTTCCAAATTTTCATGGACTCTGGGTTCGTTACTTATTCTGGATGCTTTTAGCCCATTTGTACAAGCCCTCTGTATAAGCTAAGGTTAACTCACATATTTTGCCATGATTTTATGGACTCTCCTTAACTATCTAGCTATCTAAACTGTTTTTGTGTAAAAGGAGAATTATGGTAAAAAAAATGGCAGAATCCTCCCTTTTTGGGAGAGTATATGTTGTACACTACGTCACTACAATTGTTGACCCTGAATCCTTGGTATATATTTGCCATTTGTAGTATTAAATTAATAATAAACCTACTTTGTAGAAGTAGTTTTGTTGCAAATAAATTGGATTTCAATTGATCTTGAACTCATTTTCATTTTGTGCATGTTGAGTTAATAAGAAACTTGAGTACACAAATACCCCGTCGCACCGTGACGGGTCATCTTCTAGTTATCACAAAGAAGAACGTTAAAACATAATTAAATTATTAACGTTGATAAATAAATTTCATCCATGTTTAGTTCAGAAAAAAAAGAACGTTAAAACACATTTTAGTCCTAATAATATGTTTAAAACTACAAAGTGCATACCTAAGTTTACAGTGGCTACATCCTCTGTTCTACCTCTCTTCTTGATTCTTGGAATGAGTTCTTCCTCACTTCAAACGTTAAGTTTGGTTGTATAGTATTTCTTTGTTTTACAATTTCATTAATTTGTATTGTTGATTCTTCTTCTTAAATACATTTGCAGATTTTAGTGCCTTCTACCTCTGTTCTTGATTCCTTGAAATATTTGATCAGTTCTTCATCATTTCAGAGGTAAAGTTTATCTTCTTGATTGTATTGTATTTCTTCTTCTTTTTCTTTTTGTAATTTTGTTAATTAGTATTGTTAATTGTTTCTTCTTAATCAAATTTGCAGTTTTTAGGGGTTACTTACCTCTGTTCTTGATTGCTAAAATGGACAACGTTGAAGATATTTTAGATGTGTCCACCTCAAGTTACGCGTCCATGAAGTCGTATTTGATTAGAGCTCTTAATAGGTTGATTGTGTACCATCGGTTTTTTCTGTTTAAATACTACGGGTTCCTAGATGAAAAGGAGGATACCGTCTTCGAATTACTTGACTCTAGGGCATGGGAGTTCGAACCATATTTTACACGCATAAATGAAGAAGACGAAAGTGAGTTTTGTTCTTTATTTTATTAATTAATGTATATATAAGAGACAGATTTACATAACTCAATTTATATCTACATAATAGGTACCAACCTCACTCAACAGAAGTATCTTAATGAGATAGCTGAGATGGTCAATTTTGATGCCTTGAATGGTGAAACATACGATTTGTACCGGAACTTGATAAAATTAAACTTGTTCGACATCGTACATACACACACACTCTTCGCAAATTCTCTTATCGAGCAACATGTCAATTCACCACAATATGAGATGCAATTTCTAAAGGCACAAAGAATGTATGAAGAGCATTTGCAAGAAGTCAAAGACCTCATTGGAATGGCAAATCTACAACTACCATACGACAGGAAAGCCGTAGAAGAGACGAGAGAACGCTTATACGCATTGAAAAGTCGGGTTGCCGAGGCCACTATACCAGAGCTTCATAACATGAGTTTAGAGCTAGATGAGATGAAAGTTGCATCAGTTGTACGGGAGAAGGATGATCTATGTAAATTTTGGAATCGAGACATAAGAACCAAGACGGCACAACTAAAGAGCACATCAAATGATCTGTATCTTTCACCATTACTTATGCATGCACTTTCACTTAAGTCTACCATTGACCTTAAGACTTGCATAAAAAGTGGTTTGAGTGAAGATATAAAAAGTCAAATTATTTCCATTGAAGAAACCTACAAAAATGTGGTATGCGACTTGCAAGAAACTAAAGGATGTCGAGGAGACTACAAGAAAGAAGATTAACAAGCATATTGTTGAGAGATGCTTGAGAACACGGTTGAGATATTTTTTTCGGGAGGCCTAGCAATTCCGGTGGATGAGAAGATTATGATCCTCTTATATGCTATAGTATAACCTCAATCGAGTCACACTAAACTCCTGCTATAAAAAAAACTATTACGATTCTTTTGTATGTTGACAAGTTTTCGGATTACAATTCTTTTGTATGTTGAGAAGTTTTCTTAATGATAAACGTTTGGGAGTTAGCCAAAGTATTATTGATTACTATCTTGAGCAGCATCCCTCGGCTTAATGATGTGCACTTCTTATTTCTTTGTGGTTCTTATATTACAGTCTCTATATAGATTTTTAGTACTAAAATACCTAACTCGCGAGTCATTCAACCTCTCATAGAAGCGATGTGAAATAAAGAGAGAACTTCAAACTTACCGCCTTGTCAGCAGCCTCATATTTCACGGCTTGCACAGAGAAACCAGACTCATATTCAAACATCCACAAATAATGATGCCTAATATATCAAGTCTCATGTTTGTGTCACTAATCTCAGCTTGGTTTCTAGACATTTAACCAACAAATACAGACTAGTAAGAATAGTAGTATACTTAAAAAGAGTGTGCATCAACAACTGGTTAAAAAGATAACAGCCCCCAAGCCGACAACAATATCCCTAGCCTACCCATCAACTTCTATGCTATAGTGAAAACCAAATTTCCCTAACCACTTTTTATAAGATTCTTAATCCTCCTCTATCAAAAATCATACAGCTCAACAAAACAATTGCAACACTATCCTTGGAAACAATAGCCATTGTTTTATAAAATCAAGAAAAAGTAATTGCATATCATTTTGAGCACTGATTCTGTCCCTCTTTATCTCAAAACTTGAGGAGCTTTAAACCATCCAATTTACTCTTTAAAGAACTGAACTAAATCACTAATTCAATGAAATCCACAAACATTGATGGAAAGTTACGACTTCAGTGTCTGCATCATCATCGTAAACAAGTACATGTGCCGATGACTCAAACCACCAATGCCACCTCTATGGGTGGCAGCAAGAACAATAAAATAAATGAAACGATCTATATCCAATTATCTTATCCCTCCCTGCATGTTGGCCAGGGGATGCTTATGGACACCTTCTCGCGATATAAAAATCAATTATTCATTCAATACCCTATGATTAACTTGCATTATTAATGCTATGCTTCGCTATTAAATGTTCTATACATGGCATAAGTATGTTTATACATACTTTGTATGGAATGCAACTATTATATAAGTAATAAAAATGATAGAACAAAGGGAAGGGTTTACAGAAAACAGATTGGCCATCACAGGGGAAGCCAGCCTCCGGAAGGATTTAGGATTTCTCCTTTAAAAACCTCAAGTTATGTTGCAACTTCTTATTTCATCACAACTTACCTTGGCATGATTGAAAAGATCAACGAACGGCTGCCCTCTGAATATATTAAGCCAAAAAAATCATATGCATCCAGTTAATTAAAAGATCCAAAGCCACTTATGGAAAGAGCAGGGAATAGTTTTGTTACGAAGAAATGACTAAAAATCATATTTTGCATCAATGGAGATACAAATGCGTAAAAATCCACAGACACAACACAGAACACACAGGTTTGGATGTATGTTTTTAGACAAGAGTGATAATCAACTATTGGTTTCTAGTAACTAGATTACATACATACGATATGACTGACTACCAACATAAGCCAAGCCGCATCTACAATTTATATTTTACAAAAACACATCATCATAAAGTTAAAAACTGAGAATAATTTCACATTTCTGTAACAGAAGATCTTGTTGTTTGAGTAAATTTCACCCCCCACTCCCCCCCCCCCCCGGCGCCCAACGCTGGCTGGGCAACGCCAAACCAACGTTAACACGGAGTGGGCTAGCCAGCGTTGTCTGACTTCCCCCGCCCCAACCAACGCCACCACTCCCCGCATTCTTAATTCAAAGTTTGCAATCAATTAATTATTTCCTAACTATAAACATCAATTATGTACATAAGTACATTTCTATTCAAAAGATTTAGATTACATACCTTCCTAGTTAAACTAATAAGTTACCTATTTTCCTATTCAAAATATTTAATTTTGGTAACTTCCTGAGTATACTTGATTCAGTTTGAAAAGTTATTTTTTACAGGTTTAAATCAACGTGTTCAACTATTACCAAACACACTACATGACCCATAATTAAAACCTAAGTAACATATCTATCAATAGATTTATAACCTTAAAAATATTGGAGTGGTTATTCCCGATTTTTAAATTTTAGACTTATGGTACTTTATTTGGAACTTTTTAATGTGATATCGTGCTTTAAAGCTGCTTTAAAATTTATGTTTCATTTTGATAGTTTTTTACGTGTTTTAAAAGAATCTTAACTGAATACGAATTGGGTTTTTATTCGAATTTACGATTTCAAATCAAATTGGGTAGTTTTTAATCGAATTTGAATTTAAGGAAAAATAAAAAGTATTCGAATAATTCAAAAATTCGATATTCGATTCGATGAACACCGATCTCAACAATAAGATAAATGTAACTTCGTATGTTATTAGAAATTCAGTGTCTTCTTCTTATATAACTTAAAACCTCAAAGTCGATGGTATTTACCATCAACACCCTCCACTTTAAAACTTTTAATTTTCACCCTTGTATTATTACTTTGTATTTACACCCTTTAACTTTTGAAAATTACAATTTTAACCCCTAGACTATTACTCTATTTTACAATTTTTATAACAACTTCAAGTTTTCATATATGCTTTATCTTTTAACTTCAGATTTTTATATAAAACGTTTTAAATTTAAATGTATTTTTACTCTTTTTAATTTCTTTCATAAACCATAGTATTCTTCATATATAATATTTAAACTAAATAAATTAAGCTATAAATGAGTAACCATAATATTTGAAGTCAGAGGTTATATGAGATATCAAAATTTTAGAAAAAGAAGTTAAAGGTTATATATAAGATCTCAAAGTTCTAGAAAAATAAGGGTAAAATTGTTATTTATTAAATTTATTTAATGAATTGGGTATATATGTATTTCAATTACTTTGTAAGCGTATATATGATATTTGTAATTTTACAAAAGTATATAATATATGATATTTTGCAAATTTGTAGAGGTGTATATGAAACTACCCCTAACTTTTCAACTAAATCAAGTATAATCAGGAAGTAACCAAAATTAAATATTTTAAATAGGATAATAGGTAACTTATTAACATATTATAAATTAGCAACATATAAGTGCATATAGGTGTTGTACCCTATGTTTTAAGGTATTTTCAAAATAAAAAATTAACATATTATAAATTAGCAACATATAAGTGCATATAGGTGTCGTACCCTATGTTTTAACTTTTAAGGGATTTTCAAAAAAAAATTGATATTACACTTATAACCCATAACTCCTTAATTTTTTACTTTCTACCCACAAATTTTCATTTTTTCCATTTTAACCTCACAACTTTTTTACTTTCAACTTTGGTCCCCTATACTTTATATACTTCTCAAAGTTTTCATTTTACGTTTCATTCTAAATCTTACGAGTTAACACGACGCAACGTATGTGTATAGTTAGACGTTTTTATGTTTTGTTTTATGCTACGCTCTAAATTTTGCAACTTAACATGGCGCAACGGTGCGTATGTGATTCAACGTTTTTACATTGTCTATTTTTTCCCGTTTGCCAGGTTTGTCGCAACGTGCGGGTCCTAAATCTACTTAATTATTATTTTCTATGTTTTACGTTTTGGTCTAATTCTTCGCATTAACACGCCGCAACTTTAGTGTTGATAGTCGCTAGCGGTGATGTGACATTAATGTTATTTTGTCACGGTTTTACACCCCTCACCGCAACGCGGGGAAACTTAATACTAGTATTAGTTTAACTAGGAAGGTATGTAATCTAAATCTTTTGAATAAAAAATGTACGTAATTTGTGTTTGTAGTAAGGATTATTATTATTTTTTTTTTTTTGTTGATAACGTAGCTAAATGGATTCCTTTGATTAGGCGACTACTCTCTTTCACTTGTAAGGTACACATAATGTAATGTCTGGTATGGGGTAATTGAATGAATGAGTGAATGGAATGGACGAGGTAATGGAATGGACAACGGAATAGAAAGAATCATTCCATTCCATTGTAATGTTTGGTTACTTATATGTGAATAAAATAAATTATTACATTTTACAATTTGATTAAAAAAAAAGACTAAGTAACAAAACACAGTTGTATTAAAAACGCCAAAAATATAATTGCCTTGTTAATAATAATAATAATATATTAATAGAAAAAAGTTATTAATAAATATTTTGATATATAGTAATATTAGTATTAATATTTATATACTATTAATTTAAAACAATTCTAAGCATTACTACTTGTACCATATACTATTAAGGTTGTAGGGTATCATAGGCATTAACATCTTGTACTTTATGTTTTCAAAACAAAAATATTATTTGTAGAAATTGGTATGATCTATAATTCTATATATGGTCTATATTATTTGTAGAAATTTACATAATATAAATTTACAATAAGTTGAGGCATTGGGTGTTGTACCCCATGTTTTGGGGTTTTTTTTTCAAAAAAAAAAAAAAAAAGTCGATGTTTCACTTTAAACCCAAAACTACTTGATTTTGTAGTTTTAACCTAAAAGTTTTTAGTTTTTCCAATTTAACTTCACAACCTTTTTACTTTTAACTTTAATCCCCTATGTTTTTCATATTTTGCAAAATTTTTCGTTTTACGTTTAGATATAAATTTAGTGACTTAACACGATACAATGTGTGTGTGGTTCAACGATTTTTCGTTTTGTTATACACTTCGTTCTAAATTTTGCGAGTTAACATGGGGCAACGTACGTGTGTGGTTCAGTGTGTTTACGTCGTCTATTTTTTCCCGTTTAATCAGTTCGTCACAACGCATGAGTCCTAAATCGAGTCAGTTTTTATTTTCTATGCTTTATATGTCGGTCTAATTTTTCCACGTTAAAACGCCGCAACTTCAATGTTGGTGGTCCTTGGTTATAGTGTGACATTGGTGCTATTTGTCATGGTTTTAGCCCCCGCTGCAGCGCGGGGAAGCTTAATACGATAGGTTATTTATATGGATACAAGTCATGTAACGTAGTAATTATGATACCATTAATTGTATTGAGCTTATTTGTATAAGATAGTAATACAGACTTAACCGACAAAAACATCTTTAATACATTGTAAATGTGAATCTGATCAACAGCCTGTTAATTTTGTTGGCCGCGGCGCAACGCGCGCGGGTCAAACTTCTACTTAATATTAATATTAATGATATAAATATAAATATAATAATAATAACAATAATAATAATAATAATAATAATATATTTCTTTCCATTCCTTGAAGGAATGAGAAAAAAACACCCATTTACTAAGGAATGAAAATTGTTATATTTGGAAGGAGTTGCATTACTTTGGAATGCTCCATTTCCTTACCACATGTTAACCAAATATGTTTCTTTTCATTCCATCAGAATGATCAATTACATTCCACATTCTATTCATTCGTACCAAACGCTACATAACTTACTATCTATACCAGTCACTACATACATATATTTGCCATTTGCCAATAATAGACGTTATAATATTAATTAATATAATCCCCCACCATAGCCCAATTGGTTAGGCCGGCTTATTCCCTTTGGGAGGTCGCCGGTTCGACTCCAACTTGTGGCGTATGGTGCGGGACGTCCCAATGATGGATTGTTACCTACCGAGGCATGGTGCGGTTCTGAGGGCAACCCGGTTTTCATCCAGCTGTTACCCTAGTGAGTCTCTCGTGTGGGGGCAGTATGGTTTCCGGGCGAAGGTCAGCTAGCGCGCCGGCCGGGGCCCAATAGAACATCGCGTTCGGTAAGCGGGGCTGATGGGAGCTTGTCATCGACAAGCTCTCAGTGACCTATTACTGGTTAGTAAAAGTCACCCTTCAAAAAAAATATATATAAATTAATATTATAGCAATCGTCCATTAACAAAATACAAAACCGAGTTTTACGTGATCAAAACTCCACTCGGTCTGAAACAACATCTTCTGCAAGGTACGATCGTTACATTCCGTTATCGTTATTCTACCATAACATGATGAGTCAAATCCAATATCTATAATACACAGGAGGAGGAGATCTGTTAGAACTAAAAGTTTTCATAATTCACGTTGAATTATTATTATATATAGGGTGGGTTCGTGTAAGAAATTATCATATAGTTTTTGAGGCAAGATGATGGTTGAAGATCTAGGAATCGAAGCGAAAGAGACTGCAGTTCGCGAGGTTGCGAAGCTGTTGCCGCTTCGAGAGCTTTTGGTATCGGTTTCTCAAATCAAGGCGGATTACATTGCTCGTCAACAGGTTGTTTTCTTTCAATCCTCTCTCTCTCTCTCTCTCTCTTGTGTTGTGTAGGCTTTGTTTTTAATTATAACTTTCTAAAGTTACATGTATGTTCCCTGTGTTTGTTCGTTTGTTACTCGGATAGTCCCTTGGTGGTTGGATGGATGTTAGTTTTTTCAGTTAAGTTGGTATGAAATGACTAAAATACCCTTACAAGAGCTTGAGCTCGAGTTGTTTGAGATCGGCTTGCTAAAAGCTTGAATCGAACTGAGATTAAAATACGCGAGAATTAGCTTCACTTATCAAGCTCGAGCAAACTTTGATCGTTTGTTACTCGGATAGTCCCTTGGCTGGATGGACGTTAGTTATTCCAGTTAAGTTGGTATGAAATGACTAAAATACCCTTACAAGAGCTTGAGCTCGAGTTGTTTGAGATAGGCTTGTTAAAAGCTTGAATCGAACAGAGATTAAAAGAGCTCGAGCTTGAGCCTAAAAGTAATGTTGATACGCGAGCATTAGCTTCACTTATCAAGCTCGAGCAAACTTTGAAACTATTTTTTATAGAATTTTTATAGAATTGTTATATAAAATTATGATAAAAATAACTACATGGTATAGTTTCTTATATATAAAAGTTATAATTATAATTAAGCGTATGTTAAAATATAATTATAAATACATATAAATTAACTGATCAATAATAAACGAACCAAACCCAATGTTGAAAAACGGCTCATGAGCCGTGCTTGAGCATTTGAAACAGAGCTCGAAACTAGCTACGCTTGAGCTCTGTATAAGTTAAACGAGCCGAGCCAAGTCGAGCACAGGCTTGGCTTATTTACACGCGTAAATTTTAAACATTCAAATCCCATTAGGAATATGAATTTTTTTCTTCACATGGGTATAATGTCAAAACTGAGAATATAGTCAGCAGCAGATGCCAATCTCTTGCTTAAAATGACACTAGGAATATGATTTTTATTCAGGTTTTTCTGGCAACTAAGGGAAACACTTTTCACTTAACCTTTTTTTATTTATTACAGGCGAATGACGCACAACTTAGCACCATGGTGGCCGAACAGGTAAATCTTGTTACTGCAAAAAAAAAAAAAAAAAAAAAACCTTAAAACATTAATCCCGTTGCCATTTATGAATGTTATCTTTTAAATAAAATGATGAAGTTGATATGCTTTTAGTGAATTTGATTGATCAGGTTTATGCATTTTGTTTACAGGTTGAACAAGCACAAGCTGGTCTAAAAGCACTTGCATCATCTGAGAAGGCCGTAAATCATCTCCGTGGGAACTTTCTTAATACCGAAAAGTACATTTGATGACACATGAAGCCATTTACAAAAGTCTTTTAATTCCACTTGGATAGATGTAGTTGACTTTTAATACTAATACTTATTCAGGTTATGTAAAGAATGCCAAACGTTAATCGACAATCATGATCAGATTAAGCTTCTTAGCAATGCACGAAATAACTTAAACACCACATTAAGGGTACGCATCTAAAACAGCCAATCATGAAACCATTTTTCTCTTCCTTTTTTTTAATCTTTTATTCTTGTGACGATATAAAATTAACGTCATTATTAGGATGTAGAGGGGATGCTGTCAATTTCCGTTGAAGCTGCTGCAGCGAAAGATTCTTTAAGTGATGACAAAGAGCTCATCAACACGTATGAGGTACGGGTGAAATGTTATTCGAAGTATTAAAAGTTATTCTTATGGTCCAAACATGATATTTAGACCGTTCGTTTTTTTTTTTTCCAAATTTTCAGCGGTTAACATCTCTTGATGGAAAGAGGAGGTTTGCATTGGCTACTGCAGGATCTCATAAAGAAGAGGCCAGCAGACTCAAGTCAGGATCAACTTCTCTAATTTTTAGTTTATACATTTTGATGACTAAAATAAGTTTTGAGTTTGACATTTTTATGGGAAATATTACAGAGAATATTTTGTAGAAGTTGATCAGACTTGGGAGACATTTGAGCAGACCTTATGGTCACATATTTCCAACTTTTTTGAACTTGCTAAAGAAAGGTATGCTAATTTACTATTACATCCTTAATTATCTAAGTTTTTATGTCCATTTCATAATTCTAAAGAGTAAAGTACACGAATGGTCCTTGTGGTTTATCAAAATTTTGGATTTGGTCTCTCGCTTTCCCAAAGTACACAGATGGTCCCTGTGGTTTGCATTTTGTAACGCATTTAGACCCCAGCTTTTTCCAAAAGTACATGGATGGTCCGTACGGTGTGCACTTTGCAACGCATTTAGTCCCTAATTGGGCATGCTAAAACCTTTAGATTTGTTGGCTGAGAACTAAATGCGTTACAAAGTGCAAACCACGGGGACCATCTGCGTACTTTTGGAAAGTTAGGGACCAAATCCAAAATTTTGGTAAACCACAGGGACCATTCGTGTACTTTACTATAATTCTAAATTCAAAGTTTTCATAAATACATTTGTTCTTAGCATGCCATGCTTCTTAATTTTTAACGTTTGGTTTACGAGTGTCATCATGTCTCTTAATTGCAGCCCGCAAACACTTGTGCGTGCTTTAAGGTATGTTATTATTCAACACTCTTAACGTTAACTATATAGGTTTATTAGTTCTCATAGAAACATTTTTGTCTGAAACCAAAACACTTAACATTTATTTCCTATTACACTTGTAGGGTTGTTGAAATGCAAGAAATTCTTGATGAACAAGTTGCCGAAGAGGCTGCTGAGGCTGAAGGTGACGATGCAATGGCATCTGTAGCAAATCCGGGAAAGTACGTATTATCGTTAATAAATTAAATAACATAACTTAACTAACCTTATAATATTCTTTATATAAATGCAGAAAAGCTTTTACTGCAATTGCATCTACTAAAAAGGCAAAACAGGGAAAAGGCTACAAAGATAAATGTTATGAGCAATTAACAAAAGCCGTCGAAAATAGATTTAGCAAACTTTTATCAGAAGTACTTCTTCAACTTATTTATGCAATTATATGATGTATATGTTTACCATGTTTATAACGATATTCTCGCGACAGCTTGTCTTTGAAAACCTTAAAGGCGCTATCGAGGAGGCAAAAACGGTATGCGCGTCGATTTAACTCCATTAAAAAATACGGATAAAGTTACCAGCTGATCGTTTGCTCGTAAATTACTGTCAGATTGGACAAGAGTTAGGAGATATATATGATCATGTTGCTCCTTGTTTTCCTCCAAGGTTTGTTTATTTATTTTTTTGAGTAAAATGCCATTTTTGTCTCTGAGGTTTGGCCAGTTTTGCGACTTTCGTCGAAATGTTTGTTTTTCCGCATCTGGATCCAAAAGGTTTGAAATCTTGCCATTTTCATCCGGCTCGTTAACTCCATCCAGTTTTCTCCGTTAAGTCAGGGGATTTTCGTCTTTTTTGTTAACTTAGAGGGCAATTCAGTCTTTTTCACTTTGTGTACAAGCATTTAGCATAATGTACAAGTATTCAAAATCAAAATACCCTTACTACATAAAAAGACGAAAATACCCCTGACTTAACGGAGAAAAACGGATTGAGTTAACGAGCCAGATGAAAATGCAAGATTTCAAACCTTTTGGATCCGGATGCGGAAAAACAAACCTTTGGACGAAAGTCGCAAAACTGGCCAAACCTCAGGGACGAAAATGGCAATTTACTCTAATTTTTTTGTTCCTTTTGTTATTGGATTTCAGTCTTTCAGTTCATTTAAAGTTGCACAATGATTCTTTGCTTGAGCATTTTTTAACTATTTTCTAATTTAAATTTTTGTTCTTGTAGATATGAAGTATTCCAGCTCATGGTAAATTTGTATACGGAGAGGTTTATTCAGTGGCTAAGGCTGCTGAGTGATCGTGGTAATGATATTACAAACATTGAAATCTTAAAGGTATTTTTACATTTAGTTTCTTATCTATAATACAATCTTAAATGACTTTATTATAATAATTGTTTTTATTAAATCAGATAACTGAATGGATAGTTAAGTACCAAGATAACCTGATTGAGCTTGGAGTTGACGAGTCATTAGCTCAAGTTTGTTCGGAAAGTGGTGCAATGGATCCTCTAATGGATTCATATGTTGAGAGAATGGAGGCAACAACAAGGGTAAACTTGTTATTATGTTATCATCATTTTTTTCATATTGTTAGAGTGTTATGTTACTGATAGTTTTTTTTTTTTTTTTTTTTTTGGCTTTTTTGTTTTATTGTTTTTTAGAAATGGTATTTGAATATTCTTGAGGCTGATAAAGTACAACCGCCAAAACTAACAGATGACGGGAAGCTTTATACTCCAGCTGCTGTTGACTTATTTCGAATCCTCGGAGAACAAGTACAAATAGTTACGGAAAATAGCACAGAAGTCATGTTATACAGAATTGCTTTGTCCATTAATCAGGTATATACAAAATCAAAACCATTTGTTTATATAATAAAATGAAATCTGCATGCTATATATTTAATTATTTGTTTCAGGTACTGATTGATTTTCAAGCAGCGATGAAAAAGGGACTGGAAGAACCGGCTTCTGAAATCGGTTTAGAACCATTATGTGCCATGGTTAGCAGCATTCTGTGTTTATATATAATTTGCATAAATTTAAACACATGTCAGAATCCACTCTAAGTTTTTTTATAATGACAGATTAACAATAATCTGCGCTGTTATGATCTTGCTATGGAGCTCGGTTCTAGCATTATTGAATCCCTTTCAGAAAATTATGCTGAGCAGGTTATATTTTACAAGAAAAATCAAATTACTGTATTTTCTGATTATGGCCAAACTTACAACTTGACTTTTGCAACAGGTTGACTTTGATGACACCTGTAAAGGCTTTCTGGAGGTTGCAAAGGTATATTGTTAGTTATTACTATTATGTTACTCTGATAGCTTTGTGCAGAACTTTTATATGTTATATGTTAACCTTTTTAAATGATTTAGGAAGCTATAATTCAAACCGTCATTTTCATATTTGATGATCCGGGTGCACAGGAATTACTGGTCAAACTTTATCATAAAGGTAAAAGTTTCCTTTTTATCATCGTCATCATTTTACTTTTATTTTTCTTTTTTGTTGAAACTAGTGGGTTACCAGTTACCACCCACGCTCCGCAGTAGGGTCGAAACGTAGATAAAATTAAGCACATTGCGAGAGTTAAAGTTGTTTGATGTTTTTGTTAAGGAACTAAACGTGTCATTATTAAAGGTGACTGGATAAACATGTCATTATTAAAGTTGAGGGGCTAAAGTTGTTTATTTTTAAAGTTGAGGGGCTAACGTTGTTTTAGTTAAGGGGCTAAACATGCCCTTATTAAAATTGAGGGGCTAAAGTTGTTTATTATTAAAGTTGAGGGGCTAAAGTTGTTTTAGTAAGGGGCTAAACATGTCATTATTAAAGTTGAGGGGCTAAAGTTGTATATTATTAAAGTTGCTTGATGTAGTTAAGGGGCTAAACACGTCATTATTAAAGTTGAGGGGCTAAAGTGGTTTTACTTAAGGGGCTAAGCATGTCATTATCAAAGTTGAGGGGCTAAAGTTGTTTATAATTAAAGTTGAGAGGCTAAAGTTGTTTTAGTTAAGGGGCTAAACATGTCATTATCAAAGTTGAGGGGCTAAAGTTGTTTATAATTAAAGTTGAGAGGCTAAAGTTGCTTGATGTAGTTAAGGGGCTAAACATGTCTTTATTAAAGTTTAGGGGCTAAAGTTGTTTATTATTAAAGTTGAGGGGCTAAAGTTGTTTTAGTTAACGGGCTAAACATGTCTTTACCAACGTTGAGGGGCTAAAGTTGGTTAATGCTAAAGTTGAGGGGCCGTTGGTTGATGTGACAAAATAGCATAATTATAGTATACAATATAATATGTTTTTTTTACTGTGTTTGATTGTATGCAGAATGGAGTGAAGGACAGATTACTGAATCCTTAGTGGAAACCTTTGATGATTATTTTAAGGATGTGCAGATGTAAGTTTCAAGCTTTAACATTAACAAATTGTGTTTTTGTAGACCATATGTTTTCTATTTAATGTTTTTTAATCATGATTTAATGATCGGGCAGGTTTATCGAAGAAAGATCATATAAGAAATTTGTTGATTCTTGTCTGGAACAAACAGTCATTTCTTATGTTGACCATCTTTTAGCACAGGTTAATGTTTTTTGATCTTTAATGTTTTTGTGTCGACTGTCGAAACACGCTTGTGGAACTAGTTTTAAGCTTATTTTACGTAGGATGTTAATAAAATGCCAAAATTACTTTTTATTACAGAAAAATTACATCAAGGAGGATACAATCGAACGGATGATACTTGATGAAGAGGTTCTTATGAATTCTTCAAGAATCACACTAGTGTTAAAGTAAGTTACCTAGAAAACAATAATCT
>CM060452.1:179975448-180061467 GCA_030545235.1 Helianthus tuberosus | reverse complement strand
CGAGGGCTACCGGGGAAATATATAGACATAATTAAGGATACATATGATAGAACGGAAACTAGTGTCCGCGCGCCAGTAGGAGATACAAACTTCTTTCCTGTGGAGGTAGGACTCCACCAGGGGTCTGCGTTGAGCCCTTTTCTTTTTGCGGTTGTCTTGGATGAGTTGTCCAAGTCGATTCAGGAGACAGTTCCGTGGTGCATGCTTTTTGCAGACGATATTGTGTTGATTGCAGAGACTAAACAATGCCTGAATGCGAGGGTAGAGGAGTGGCGAGTAGCTTTAGAGGGCAAGGGCCTAAGGATTAGTCGTTCTAAGACTGAGTATCTACACTGTGATTTCAGTGGTGTAGCCGACGACGATGACACCCAAATCACCATTGAGGATCAATTGGTCCCGCAGGTAACTAGATTTAAGTACCTGGGGTCGTTTGTACAAAGAGATGGTGACATAGATAGCGACGTAACCCATCGCATACAGGCTGGCTGGTGTAGATGGAGGGCAGCCAGTGGGGTACTGTGCGATAGGAGGTTCCCAACTAGACTAAAGGGGAAATTTTACAGGGTAGCAGTTAGGCCCGCTATGATATATGGAACAGACTGTTGGGCTATCAAGAAGACACAGGCGCGCAAGATGGAGGTCGCAGAGATGAGGATGTTGAGGTGGATGTGTGGACACACGAGGTTAGATCGGATAAGAAACGAGGTTTTTAGGGAAAGATTAGGAGTGGCTAGTATATCAGAGAAGATTAAGGAGGGGAGATTGAGATGGTTTGGGCATGTGAAGCGGAGGGAAATGACGACACCAGTTAGAGTAGTGGAAACTCTTACTGTGGAGGGGAGAAGAGGAAGAGGCAGACCCAAACTGACATGGGATGAACAGATTAGGCATGATTTATTAGAGTTGCATCTTTTCTGAGGACATGGTCCAAGATAGGACTTCGTGGAGACATAGGATTAGGGTTAAGGATTTCTAGAAGATATCGCAGTAAGGTATTATGTGTATTTTAGGGACGTAGGCTTTCCTTACTCTTTAAGGGACTTTTCCGGTGATCGCCTACTTGTGTTTATGCCCAAATGATGTTGTATGCTATTATACTTGTTTTACATTATATTGTGTCACTCTGACCACTTTCTTGACTTGGTATGGTTCACTTCTTATTTCTAGATTCTTTGACTTGGTGTGTTGGTATGCTGTTCTTTTTTGAGCCGAGGGTCTCTCTGGAAGCAGCCTCTCTATCCCTAGGGATAGAGGCAAGGTCTGTCTACATCTCACCCTCCCCAGACCCTACAAGTAGCTTTGCTATTTGTGGGATTTTACTGGGTATGGTTGTTGTGGTTGTTGTTGTTGTTGTTTTTTTACGGTTTTAAACTTCTTTTTTTACAAAAAAACTTTCTTACATTTTTTTTTACAAAAAACTTTTTTACAAAGAAGAAAGAACAAAAATTTATATGAAAACTTTTATACGGTTTTAACCTTTTTTTTTAAAAAAAAAGTTTTTTTTACACACATGTTTTTAAAGTTTTTTACGAAAACTTTTTTTTTTCGGTTTTTAACCTTTTTTTTACAGAAACTTTTTTACAAAAACTTTTTTGCAAAGAACAAAAATTTATACGAATTTTTTTTACGGTTTAAAAAATTTACAAAATTTTTTTTACATTTTTTTTGCCACGCCATCGTAATTACTGGCAATAAATCGATCGATACCACGGGGCACCATCGGGCACCACTTGCAAAATCGATCACCTGTAATCACAAAACACATCGAAAAAAAAACAACAGAAGCACCTTTCAACATCTCTAATAATCAGAAAACCCATAAAAAAAATCAACAGAAGCCAGCCAAGAAGCACACAAAAACCATAAAAAAAATCAAGAATATACCCAAAAATCAAAAGAAACCCAGCAAAAAAAATCAAAAAGCATACCGAAACCACTGGGACCACCGCTCTTTTCCGGCAAGGCCGGTTCTGACGACGGCTTACAGTGGTCCACCGAAGCCGACTCTGGCGGCGGTGGCGTCCAACGGAGAAGACCAAAATACCCTTTTAGGGGATGGTTTTTGGTTTGTAAAAACAACTCACCACCACTCATAGACTAATAACCAAATCACCACCACTATTCGTTGTCGCCGACAACCGCTAGCCATAAATCACCGTCGCCGAAAGCCCGGTAACCATAATCACCGTCGCCGGCAACCCGGTAACCATAATCACTGTATTCTGACCAATCACCTCCCACCACCGTCTTCATGAGGAGAGAGAGAGGGAGATGAGAGATGCGGTAAAATAAATAATTACTTTTTACCTTGTGTTCCACCACCTCACCAAAAAATTTGTAAGTCTAAATATGCATTTTTTTCCACGTGCTAACCTCTCCAATGGGGACCTACGGTATGTTTTGACAGTGGTCCTGTATTTCCACATGAAAATCTTTTTTTACATTTATTTTTGATAATCAAATTCTTTTAATTATAAGTAGTCCATTTTAATTTTCTTGTTAATAAATTTAATAGAATGCACTTAAAATAATAAAGTTGATGGAAAAGTCTGATAAGACTTTAAATAGAGAGAGAGTGTAGATTTGACATTTTGAGTAAAATACCAAAATAACCTTTATGTTTTAAAATTATAGTGTATATGTGTCATACTTTGATTGGTGGAGAGTGGTTCTCACGGTTTTCGTAACTGGAGGTGGTTTTCATTTTAGCGCCCATATATATATATATATATATATATATGTGTGTGTGTATATTATCTTATGTGTGTGCTCTATGAGTGTATATGGAAGTAAACAAAACCAAAGACACTCCAAAACAGTACATGAATGTGTCCAACCCTAGGTGGCCCTTATTGTATCGTAGTTACCGATTACGACATTTCTTTTTCATGAAAAATTACAAATTCCGATATTTTGTTTTCATGAAAATTTACAAATTCCAACATTTCTTTTTCATTATAACGGCCTAGTTAGTTGCGAGGGTGTGAACTAAGACCACACACGTATACGTGTGTGTGAATATTACTTTTACTAGATTAAAATCCGTGTGATACACGGGTGGTCTAAAGATAATGTGAATTAGAAATTGAATGAACTAGTTTTTTTACTATCGCCGCGTTGCGGCGAACGTCTTTTGTTGTTTAGTATGTGTTTACATGTGTTTTGAAATCACTCCGAGTGCGTTGCGCACGGAAACCATTGACAAGAATAAAAAGAAAATATAAAAAAAAACACTAAAAGATAACCAAAAGAAAATCAACCAAAAAAGTTGTATGGTAATAATGTTGTTCACATGAAACCTGTGGTCAGAGATGAGCAAATGATACTGTGTACCGGTACCGAATTTCCTGAACCGAAAGATCTTAAGTACCAATTCGGTACGACTTTTAGCGTTCCTGGTACCGGGTCGCTACCTTTTTTATCTTCATATACCGGTACCGTAACTGGTATTTTTGGTACCAGTACCAATTCAGTATTGGTTGGCACCAAGCTCATCCTACCCCTGAAACTAAAAAAAGAAATCATTAAAAGTTGAAGAAAATCAACAAAAAAAGTTGCACGATACCGTTGTTCGTACGACACCCGTGATCAGGGATGAGCAAATGGTACCGGGTAGCAGTACCGAATTTTCCGAACTTAAAGATTTTCAAAATCAATTCGATACCGACTTTTGGTGTTTTCTGTACCAGGCTGATGTCGGTTTTTACATTCATGTACTGATAACCGTATTAGTATTAGTATTTTCGATACCAGTACCAGTTGACATAAGCTTATCTAACTTAAAAAGTAAAGAATATAATAAAAATAATTAAAAAACTATATATATTATTATAACATTTTCTACTTACTGTTTAAAACATTACTTTATTAATATATAGGAGAACTAGGCTATCACCCGGGAACATCTCGGGTTAGGAAAATTTATTTTTCAATAATAAAAGGTACACAAAGAATATATTCAAAGTCGTTAGTATCTTCTTTCCCTTCTGACAATAATTTATTTGTTTCGTTTCATTAGTATCCTAAGTTTCTCTACATGTGTATTCATAGTTTCCGTGTAAAGCTTATTACCTTTTAATTGTTATTGACATCTGAGTTAAAAGTTGTTTCGTAAACCCATAGAAAATGTTATATTGTTTGTTTTTTAATTATTTTATATTACTCTTTTAGTTGAATTTTAAACTAATAAAATTCATAAACACACTATAAACGTGTCCTAGAAATTTATATTTATTTTTTTATTTTATTAATATACATCGATAAATGTTAAAGTTAGTAATTTAATCATTTGACGTCATCAGTACAAGACAGATTATAAGTTGATTAAATTGAAAGGAAAAAAAATATTGATTAAAAAGGATAGATTTATTCATATATATTAAAAAAAACATATAAAGTTCAGACAACCGCATCATACAAACTGAAATATTCAAAATACCTATTGGTAAAAACACAAAAATCATAACAACTGATATAAACTAATAGAGATATGAGCTAAGTATCTTTCTTGCTAACTTTGTCCAAATCGTTGAAATTACTTGGAGTTGAAGACTTGTAGACGTCAACCAATTTACGTTTGTTGATTTTATTGATATCACTTCTCGTGTTAGCATCATCATTCTTAACACTTGGAATGTGGCTTTTTTTTTTGATAAATTCTTTAACATTTCCCTGAAAGAAATGTCAAAATTAAGTAACTAATAATATAATTAAATATGATGTAAATATTAATGTATTAATATGAATCATGTATTGAAATAAAAAAAATACCTCAGTAATCTTCATCTTCTCTTTGAGCTCATTAACAATTGACTCATCATCAGTCATGTTTGTGACAACATACATTTCATCAAAGTTAGTCAGATTTTATGTTGTTATCTCAATTTTAAAAGCAAACATCTTTCCAATCAACTTGTTTAAATCCACAGGAAACATTACTTCTTCAACATCCTTAGAATCACAATATTTTATGATAAAGTTAATATAACAAAATATTTAAATATAATGAGAAAAAAATATAGGAGAAGTAAAAATTATTTATACATAGAGGTGTTGTGTTTTCTTGAAGCAATTGTTCAGCCGACTTGAGAACAACTTTTGCAATGATTTCATCAACCAGAGGATGAAATAATATTAGTGGAACATCATCAGTATTGTCTTCCACTTGAACTTTTATCTTGAATCTAGTTAAGTTAAATATAAAAAACATATATAGAAATCGATTATTTTCTAATACATATAAATATTAAATAGATAAAAAAAGGCTCATATTACCTTGGAACTGGATATATAACCCTTTCATCACAATCATGGTTGTTGCACACATGAAAAAAATGTTCCTCCAAACCCACGCAGTCAATAAGATCTGTATCCGCCTCCATTAAACATTTAGGACACTCCATATAGTGCCAACCAAAATGCTTATCTATAACCTTAATAGTACCAAGTATGATAACAAATTGAGGCTGTATAAATTTAAAAATACGAAAATAGTTAATTTAAACAAAAATATTTTTCTACTTTTGGTATTTGTTAGGATCGAGTTTCTTTTGATTGTGTTCGTTTGATTAGAATGAAGATGAAACAGAGTTAAATGCAGCAGAATTAAATGAAACAAACTTTCAACACACAATCAATGAGAGAATAAGTTTTGGCAAACATGTTTATCTTGAAATCGAATATGGTATTTGTTACAATAATCAATCACAATGCATGCATGCACATAATCTCCCCCTCAGCCTGAGCTCACTATGATTGTTCGTACAGAATGACTTGGTGATCAAGAGAGCTGATAGAACAGTACAGGGTGCTGTTCTATTTATAGTACATAATAACCACTGAGCATCTTTTGGCTGACGTCACCATGAAAGTGACATCTAACCTCCTAACAACCTCTAACCACTGACTATTACAACCACTGATAACTAAACAACTGATTACAAGTATAATACAAGGAATAAAGTAAACTACTGCTTCTTCATTCCATTGTTATAGCTCCAGCAGTGCTTTGTGTCTTCAGCAGTACTTGAACCATATCAGTAGATTGAGCATCTGTGCTTTATCTTTAACAGTCTTTAGGAATCAGCAGTTGTTGTGAAGAGCAGTACTTATAGGTCATCAGATGTTAGGGCCACTTTCAAGCGGAAAGATCTGATGCAAACAACTGCTTATGATGAATCCACTGATTTGATCCAGTTTTGGCTTTATCAACTGTTCCTTTGTAGGGTTCAATCCCAACAGTATTATACAAATTTATACAAACCTTCATAATTTGCCAAAGGTCATATATGTTTCTCAAAGGAGTCTTTTTGATAAATTCATCGGTTGACATCTACAAAATATAATACAAAAGTTTTTTTATAAGTCACAAATAAAAACTAAAAATTTGAAGTAATAAATTAATAGAGTACTTGAAGATTAGAGTAAAAAAATATAAATTCATACCTTCACAAATTCAAACTCAAATACAGACTTTTATCTTCTAATGTGTGAATTTCTAACAACTTTGAACATGTATTTATAATAAAGTTTTAATTTAGGAAGTTGTTTAATTGAAATTGAAATATTATGAGATAATGAATAAAATAAAGGAAAATTGGTATTTAATAAACCAACCTTTGCCCAGTTGGTAAATAATAATCCAACGTACAGAATTGGTATATAATAATCCTACCTATCAACATGTTGGCACTCAATGGACCTCCGTTAGTTTTTTTTAACTGAAGTTAGTTTTTAAGTTTTATTTATTACACAAACAGTCCCTGTAGTTGTAATTTACTAGTTTTAACTATGAGTTAATAGCCAAAATGGTCCCTGAGGTTAATAGCCACAGCACCGCCACCACCACCACCACCACCACCACCGCACAGCCACCACCACCACCACCGCACCGCCACCACCACCACCACCACCGCCACAGCACCGCCACCACCACCACCACCACCGCACCACCGCCACCACCACCACCACCACCATCACCGCACCGCCACCACAAGCATCTCTGTCTTCTTCGTAACTCAAGTTCCCCGAAACCCTAAATTTACCGCCGCCGCCGTTGGAACAATGACAGAGATGATATAACGATGATGACAGAAGGTGACCGGTGTATGTGACAGTGATGACGGAGATGAAGATCCAACGATGGTGATGACAACGATGATTACGAAGAAGGTGAGTGACGGAGACGGTGGAAAGCGACGGTGGTGATGGTCGGAGGTGGTGGTTATGTTGGGGGTAATGACCGGAGCTGATGAGTTGACGGGGATGGTAAGATGATGAATGATGATACTGAATGTATGTTCGTTGGAGATATCACCGGAGATGAAGAACTACGGAGAAGATGATCGGAGATCGTCGGAGATGTGAAAGATGGTCGACGGATGTTGCATGTGAACGGAGAAGAAGGTGATGAGGGGCTGTGGTGGATGTACGGTGGTTGACGGATAATGAAGAATGATGACCGGAGTGGCAGGTGTGTTGAACGGAGATCAGAA
Source organism: Helianthus tuberosus (assembly GCA_030545235.1). Taxonomy (NCBI): domain Eukaryota; kingdom Viridiplantae; phylum Streptophyta; class Magnoliopsida; order Asterales; family Asteraceae; genus Helianthus; species Helianthus tuberosus. Next base: position 180,053,974 of record CM060452.1, on the reverse strand, counting down.
GGACTGGTGAAGAAGAACAGTGCAGGAAGATGATGATGATGATGGTGGTGGTGGTGGTGGTGCTGTGGCGGTGGTGGTGGTGGCGGTGCAGTGGTGGTGGTGGTGGTGGCGGTGCTGTGGCTATTAACCTCAGGGACCATTTTGGCTATTTACTCATAGTTAAAACTAGTAAATTACAACTACAGGGACTGTTTGTGTAATAAATAAAACTTAAAAACTAACTTCAGTTAAAAAAAACTAACGGAGGTCCATTGAGTGCCAACATGTTGATAGGTAGGATTATTATATACCAATTCTGTACGTTGGATTATTATTTACCAACTGGGCAAAAGTTGGTTTATTAAATACCAATTTTCCTAAAATAAAAAAGTTGATTGTATTTATGGTTGGATTCAAAAATTGATATTAAATATATTTTTATTTTTAGAAAAAGTTTGACAATTCTGTTAAAATAGGTCTTAATACACGTAATTTATAAATATTAAAAATAATATTAGTTTTTGGAATTAATCCAAGCATCGAAAGGTTTAACCTAAAATAGGTATTTATTTATTTTAACAACCATGATTACTAAAAATATATGTTATTTTAGTTATACGATATTTGTGAATATTTTTCATGGAAAAACGTTTTTATAATGGACATGCATGTCAAATTTCTCGCGGATCCTTGTTTCTATTACACCGACCCAATTATTCAGATCATATATCGGATCCTATATAATAGATATATTTGATCAAATTATTCAAACTTCATCATTAGCAGCCGCCTATTTCCATCTCTATATTCCTCGGTTATCTAACTGCATCTTCATCAAAATTGACCCTAATCTTGCTCCATTCAATCTTCATACATTCATCATCAATATCTTCTATAATCAATCGGATTACACTTTGAAGGTATAGAACTAAAAATCATGTTTTTTATAATTTTCCTTCTGTCTGATCTTTTTATTCTTCCTTCTTATACTTAATTTATATAATAGATTCGACTGTATGAAATCCAAGTTTTTTTTCCATTTGTTGATGTTCAAGGAAAGACTGATCTTATATTTTCGACTAATAGCGCCTGATTTACTTTGATCCTATATGAAATCCATGTTTGATTCCGTTTGTTGATGTTTATTTAGACTTTCAGATTTCATGGTTTTTATGGATGATCTGTTCTTTGCATGTTCATTTATTAGGTTTTTTTTTTTTATAATGGTCATGTTTTATCGTTGTGTATTTTGATTTTTATGATATTTTGTTTCCGGATTCATGATTGTCACTTTTAATTTTTGAAATTTTTATGTTTATTATCCGTCTATGTTAGTGTATATTGATATTAGGGTTTCTTTGCATGTTGATTTATTAGTGATTATTAGATATGAGTTAGACTGTTCATATTTTAGTATTGAAAAAATGATTTCAGGGTTTTTTATGCTAAACGGAATCGTAACCTTCATTCGTTAGAATTTATCTTCTTATGGTAATTTATTTGTATTAATTGAATAACATTATTTTGTTATGAATGTTTGTTTCTTATGACAGGATCAACATTACAACCGTTAGGTTGTCTTTTTACAAGTCTATGTCAACATTAACTAAAGAATTCTTGGTAATCTTATGTTCTTTATCAATGTTTTCATTGTTGTTCATATATTTTTGAAATATCTTAATTATTTTATTTACCAATGATTATTTTTATGTTTAATTTAAAGGTTATACCTGTTTAGTTTTCTAAGGATTGGTTATCTTCTGCGTCTGGTGATTATATTGTTGTCATAAAGTGTATAAATGAAAAGGTTTGGAACGTTAAATTTTCCAAAAACAATGGTTGTTTTGCTTTTACGGAAGGATGGTCAAAGGTTGTGGCGGACCTTTCTTTATGTGAGGGATGTATACTTTTGTTCAGGAAAGTTAATCCCTTTAATTATTTGTTCACACCTTTTTTCAAGGAAAACACCTATCCACGTTGTGATCCAAGCATCAACTTGTTTACCTCGATCTCCTCTTTGCCAATAGAAAATACATAGAGGCTTTCTGCCATGTTTTTAATGATCAAACTGTTAATACATTGGTATGTTTTTAACATTTAAATTTTTTTAATATATAACCTATATTATTTATTTTGTGTGTGTACAATCTCAACAGATAACACTTTTTTTTTTTTAATTTTAGCTTCTACCGGCTTATTTTGTTAAAAACACTATTGGTCTTGGTAAACTTAGAAGATCAATGAAGGTTCATCTGAATTCCTGGGACTCTTTAGATGTATCTGTTGAGAAGGATCCTGATAGCAAATGTTACTTTTTTTTTACGGATGGATGGAACAACATTGTACAGCATCTAGGTGTTCGAAGTGAATGTGTGGTTGCTTTATACTACAAGTTTGATTACAACTTTCAGTTGACAGTGTTTGGTGTGAATGAATCTGAGATCCTTATACCTAGAATTGGTTTAGAGGTCAATTCTGATTCTGGTTTGAGAAATACAAATCCCTTGGTAAACACTGTTGATGATGTTGAAGACGATGTTGATATGAATTCTGATCTTGATCCGGAGGTAGCTGCTTTATTCGAACCTTCTGATTCTGATGAGTCCGTTGCTGCTAGTTCTAACAGTAATTCTGATTTTGACGATGATTTTGATGAGGATGATGTTGAAGATTCGAGTGGTGATTCTGATGATGATAAATAGGACCCTGATTATTATCCTGTTGAATTTGAATAGGAGTATCATCCGCGCCACTTTGTAAGTTTTGTTAACAATATATTTTTTGCATTTGTTAATTATTGTTCTAAAGTTTTATAATTTTTATGTTGGTGTTGATATTTTTTTACCTTCTATTACAGCGCCTGAACAGCAAAGTGGCGCGTATGTCTCGTGTTGATGTCTCTCGGAAGATGACAATTCAAAATCTTGCCGGAGTTGAAAGCGTTGTTACTTTTCGACCAGAGAAACATGGTGATGGATATAGATACGTTGCAAATGGATGGCGTACCAACTTCACTAAGCCGAATGGAATCCACGTACCTCAGAAATGCACCTTCGTCTACTCTCCGGATGAAGATAAGTTGATTTTGAAGAAAGTTTCAAAGTAGTTCGTTTTGGGGTTTTAGTAACGACTCTTTTTTGAACAATATGTTTGGGTATCTATGTTTTTAGTTTGTTTTTTGAACATGTTTGATTACTATGTTTTGAACATGTCTTTTGTTATCTATGTTTGTCTATCTATGTTTTCAACAACATGTTTGGTTAGTAAATTTAGGTTCATATGTTCAACATAGAATCTGCTCTAATTTGTATGCCTTTCACTTGTGTCATATAAACATTATTTTTATGTTATATTTATATTGAAAGGGAATGTGCAAAAAAAGTATTTATATCAAAATCTTATTGTTATTACATTCTGAATATTAAGACAAAAATGAAATAAATTTGTAAGTTTATCTAATTTATTTTTGGTCTCGATTCGGCATTGACATTCTAAATTACGATTTTTGTGACTTTGTTTTTTTATTTCATTTCATTTCAATACTTTCCTTTGACTATGGTTAATATAAAAGTAAATCGTTGACTACTATTGAAAGAAGGAACCCAAAATCGGTAATGGAATTAAAAAGTTCAACAACAATAATGAAAATACTTTAAATAGGATCCACAGGGATGGGTCGGGTTATCCATTTCGGGCTTCAATCAAGTGTTAAAAAACGAGTCCATATAACCGATGATTATCTATATGTTGATAAAAAATATATGATTTAATGATAACCTTCCACTAAATTAATATATGGAAAATTACTAAACCAATTAAATAGCATGTTCATAATAATACATAATAATCTCAACCAATGAATCAACTTTTATTAAAGTAATTAAAATAAAAATTAAAATAAAAAAAAGATCATAGGTGTGTGAACACTTCTTTATAAACAACATTGGTTGTTGTACTTGTAGGTTTCCCATCCTTATCGAGAATTAACATCTTCACCCCTTCTCTTGATTTAACTCTTGATAACGCTACATATAACTGCCCATGTGTAAAAACTGGTTCTTTTAAAAAAGTCCAACCTTAGACAAAGACTGGCATTGACTCTTATTGATTGTCATAGCAAAACACACAGCAACATGAAACTGTCATTGTTGAAAAGCAAAAGGTATTTTTTTTGTCGGACAAAATCATGCTAATTCTTGGAATGAACGTTCTAGTTCCAACATTAGCACCTGATATAATTTCAGCTTCCATAACCCTCTTTCCAAGAAATGAAACCTGCAACCTTGTACCATTACATAATCCATTTTTTTGGATAATGTTCCTAAGAAGCATAATTGGAACACCGACTTTTAGAACCAGACGATGATTTGGTAAACCAGATATCTTTAAACCATTCAGGACATCAGGTGAATACAACTCTTGCTGGAAGGAATCTATACCTTGTTCCGTTTAACATATACTATCAGAGCTTAGGTACTCTGTTGGTTCTCCAGGAAACAACTCTAACAATCGATCATTTATTTCATGTACGACGCCATTTTTTGGTGTTAGAATCGCCCTTTCAGAAAAATAATCTCGATCCACATATCTTTCTAAAACCGATGGATATACAAATTGAATCAAGCTTTCAATGGGATCCAAAGAATCTGTGATTAGAAGATCAGATGGTATTTGTACAGTTGCTACACCGTCGTTGTCCCCTCCAACTTTACCCTCTCCAATATCGAGAAGCCCTTTGGCAAATTTCTGTGTCTCCTCCAATCTAGATTGTAAAGCACCGATAGTCAATCTTATGTTTTTGGTCAAAGTAAGTAATTTACAATGGGACCATATATACGATGAACTCAACAAAGCATTCACAATTTCTTGCCTACTTTCGTTTGGAATAACTGGAATAATTTGTCTAAAATCACCACCAAACACGATTACTTTACCTCCAAACAAACCATCCGAATGACGATTGCTTTTATCGACCAACACATCTTTAAATGTTCTGTCTAAAGCTTTGAACGCATGTCCGTGTACCATGGGTGCTTCATCCCATATAATCAACCTAGTATGCTTAAGCAAGTAAGCTACATCACCATCAGGCCTCATGTGACACATAGAACCCTCATCTAAATTTATGGGGATGTGAAATCTAGAATGGGCCGTTCTACCTCTTGACATTAGTAAAGAAGCAATACCACTGGAAGCAACATTTTGAACAATCTGCTCTCTAGACCTAACGGATAAGGCTAACGTCTTCCACAAAATTGTCTTACCTGTGCCTCCATATTCGTAAACAAAAAATACACCTCCTTTGTCACCTTCGACGGTTGTCATAATTTGATTATAAACGGAGAGTTGTTCATCAGTCAATGAAGATTTTAGAGTAACTAACTCGCTCTGAATATGAGGAATATCAAAAGATAGTTCTTCGTCAACCAAATGATTGTTTCCAACAGCAAAGGAATCATAACCAGGATAAGGAATGGTTGACCATCGTGTCAAAGACGAACCATTTCGAATCAGGTACTTTTCAATCTCCACCAATGTCTGGTTCTTCAATCTCTCATCCGACATTACAAGTTCTGTAAAGAAAAAAAGTAAATAAATATAAAAAATGTGAATAAAATGTACTGAATAATGTTCTGGGTAATATATTAAAAACAAACCTTTGTTCTTTGTTGCTTTTCTTCTGCTGTATAAAATGTCATCACCCAAGTATTTCCATGTTTGTTCAAATACATATTCAGGTCTTGATAATGTGTTTGACAAAAGCAAAGTAACAAACAATGCACGAGTATAACGACCATCTCCCGCAAAACTAGCTTCTTTAATAGCTTCAATGTATTCCATGTCATCATCTAACAAACCCATAGCGTAACACGCATCCCTGAAAGTTGGAAACAACTGACCATCAACAGTTCTAATTTCTTCAAACAATCTTGGTCCTTTGACTTTGTTTAACAGAATTCTAAGAAAATACGGTTCACCCACAGCAGGGGAAACAGAATGAATGCGTCCGATCTGTAACAGTTTTCTTTTACGTGGTGCCCATTCTCTATCTGTTAATTTCCAACAGAATTTCGTACGAAACTCAACATACGTAAGTTTCCGAGCATCTTCATTATTCCTGTTCATCTCCAACCACTTTGGAAAAATCGAAGAAGACATTGATGGCTTTTGCAAAACATCTTGTATATCGTCTTCGGTGCCAAACACAACATTTTGTTGACCTTCGAGATGAAAAGGAAGTCTCATAACTGGAGGAAACCTGAAGTGAACTTCATTTGCAAATATCCTCCAAGAAGCTTCACAGGCGGAAACGTACCTACAATCGTAATAGGCTTTGATCTCATCCTTTGCTGTTTGTTCATTTTCTATACCATCTCCGTTTGACACCACAAGCAAGGCTCTGCCTGCACCTTTATTAATGTACTTAAACATATATTTGATAGAACCAACTTAATTGCACCATTCAACATTAATGTGTGCTTGGTATCTTTTTAAAAGAACCAAACTATAAGGAACAACACTTCTGTTGTCTAATTGAACTTTTGACTTTATAATAGGGTTTCCATTGTCTCTTCTTCTATATACAGGGAAACCGTCAGCATCAGTGGTTGTTTCAGGGTTGAATTTTTTTGGATAAATTTTTGAACATCTACTATCAACCATACAAGGACAATTGGGATTTGCATTCCCACATGGACCATGAATCATAAATTCAGATACACGTGTATAGAGGCTGGGATCTTCCATTTTATCCGGTATCTCAACAGAAACAAATTTGTCTAGATGATCAATGGACAGAAGTTTGGATTCCGGTTTAAAAAATATGCAAATGTGACCATGAGGCAATCCATGTTTTTGAAATTCCACAATATAAACGACTATAATAAAAATAATGATATTCAGAAAATTGTAAAAAAACATTAGTAATATTTTTGGTATTATAATAATAATATAAAAAAACCTTCATACCTGCACTTAGTTCTCCAAAGACTTTTTTGTCCTTCTGATCCTTTGTAATTGAATCGAGCTTTAATTTAAACAATCGACACAAAATATCTGGTCTGTCCTCAGGGTTAATTGAAGTATTTCGAAGGTATCGTTTAATGTTAATCTCTGGTCACTTAGGATTACATGTAACGGTAATGAAAAAATCCGGATATCCAAACCATTTACATATAGCCATAGCATCTAGATAGTTTTGTTGCATATACCGAGAACCACCTGTAAAAAAGATGGTAATACTACCCGTATACCGGTATTAGATAGATCATCTTTTCCTTGATTGTTCAAGTTTTGAAGATTTTCGTATGTTTCAGACCTTAGATGTTTCTGTTGAAAACGGATATAATTAAGCCTTTCACTCTCAATCATGGTATATGCATCTACCAAAAATTGTTGGAACAATCTCCGAGCATTTAAAATTAGAGAAAAAACAGTTGATCGATCCTGAATTCTATAAGCAAAGAATTCTCTCATTGTACACTTGGGTCGAATTTTTTTTAACGTACGTATACCATCCCTATGTGGAATGTCTATTCTATATCCGTCATCACCATTGGGAAAAAGGATTGGATACTGAAGTGCTAGATATGATGGATGAAGTTCACTGATTCGTTGAAGACCTTCAACGTGAGACTTAACAACAATATCACGATGATCAATTATTTGTTGGATATCGCCAACAATCAATGCAGCAATTTCTGAAGTTGAGGGCAAATTGTAAGTACGACCATCAAGATCTCTTTTGTAAATGAGACGAAGCTTGAAGTTTTCATTAGGATTGTCATTGAAGTGGTTTCTTGCCATTCTATAACTTTTAACCAACTCATTATTATGATCCAGGAAGTCTTTTATAAACTTAATGAGCTGAATATCTATCTGCTTTAAATGCGAATCAGACTTATTTGTAGAGTCACTATGAAAATAAAAACGTATAAAGTAAATACGAAATAATATGTAACATCTAAATATTGGTATATTAAAAATACTAAATGCATAAATACTTTGGTATGATATTACCTGAACAACCTTTTTCGATTTGAAACTTCATTATCAGTATCATAAATATAAAGATGAGAGAACTTTGGATCTTTTCCAGGTGCAGGTACCAAACCACCTAATGTATGAAAATTATGTCCACTTATACGAAATCCATATGGTGCCCTACCACTGTTGATGCTCGAATCTACTTTTCCACCCATTGATGTGAAGGAGAACATCGAATTGTATCGATGGATATTTTTTAAAAAGTACTTGTTGTTTTCATTAGAATTTGCAAATAGATCCTTGTATATTGAAGGAGCCTCTTTCAAATCTGGATGCTCCACTTTTCCATAACCACAACATAAGCTACAAGTTAACTTACCCAATGTAATTCCCCCTTTACCACCTTCGTCAGACCATAATAATGAATCACACATCTCATATCTAAGGCTTTGATTACCATGATCCAAGTACTCTGAAAACATAAAATTGATTGACCAATAAAGAATAAATTAATAAATAACGTTTATTTAACTAAAACATATGTAGCATTATTATTACCTGTCGATACACCTTTAAAAGGGTCTTGAATGGAATGTAACTCTTCATTCTCATCATCAGAAGTAAGATCTACCATTGGAATAGGTTCGATAATGCGTTTCTTAGGTAAAATCTTTTGTTTAGCAAATTTAAGCTTGGTCAACGAAGAAGATTGACAAATGGAGTTACTATTTTGTGTAACAATGTTTGAAACAATAGAGAACAGAGAACTGCTAGAAGTAGGGGTTAATTGGTTATTCAAAGTAAGAGCACCTGTAAAAGTCACAAATAAAAGCTAGTAACTTAAAGTTACGATTATATTTGTATTTTAATCTATATATATAGATTGAGATATAACATTTTATGAGATTACGTACCAGTTGTTATACCACTTAAGGGTGTTGTTGTGGTTAAAGAATTCAAGTTACGCACTGTGTGGAAACTATTAGATGAAGAAAGAAGATTAGGATTATAATTCTCTTGGTCGATGAACTTGGATCTGTTAACAACTTTAGAGGATCCTCTACCACACGAAACATTATTTTGTTTATTTGAATTTGTTCGCCTACTATCGAGACAAATCTTGCGCATTTTTCTTCTCTGAGCAGCAAGTAATGCTGAAATGTTCATATTATTAATTTTTATATAAAATAATACTAATTCATATATCAAGTTAAAAAAAAAAAAAAACAGTGTATCAATTATTTTCACTCGTAAAACGTTACGTTAACATATGACATACCGTTTGAGTTACAAGCTAATGGAACTGCATCATTTGTACCTAACAATGTACGTATATAAAAAACATGTAAGTACAACACATCATACACGATCTTTGAATAATTAAAAATAATTAAAAATGTACGATACCGATAGGTGATTGAGGTGTCGTCCTGAATGTATACCTAAAATAGTGGATCAAAAAAATTAACTATTAGAAATACATTTAATTTGTACAAAAAAAAAAAAAAAGAAAAATTAAAGTAAATTTCTATAAGAAGACTTATAAAAAGTAAAATTTTACCATTGGTGATATTTGACAATGGTGTTCTTCTAAGTGTACCTAAATAATTATTTGGTAACATAAGGGCATAAATAGATATTTAATATTAGATGCTATAAATTTAACTGTTAACGAAAAACGAAATGTATTCAAACAACTTACTGTTAGATTTAGATGATTCTCCAACTAAACCAGTGTCAATCAACGGCGTATTATCTAATCTTCTCTTATTTGTCATTTGCTATATTAGAAAAACAAAACAAATATAAGAATTAATTTAAATAATACAAAAGAAAAAAAATAATGATGACATAGCCGTTGTTTAGCTATACCATCACATCAATATCTTCTTCCAAACACAAAAATTATTACCATCTAAATTTCTATTACTTCAACACATTTACCAAACATAAGTCATCTTCATCATCGGCTAGGGTTTTCAAGAAGCTTTCTTACATCACTTCGAAGAGAATCAGAGGGTGTCGAAGATACGTTGTTGGTTAATTTCAAGATACAAAGGTACAATTCTTATCATCGATTATACTAAACATTTAGTAATTTTTGAATGATAAAAATCAGTTAAATCGATATGTAAGTGAAATTATGATGTAGGAAGAACAGGGTAACAGGTTGAAACAAAAAATCAGTAGTATTTATAGATTGCATGTTTAGAATATCAAAGATTTAATGTGTTGATGAAGTTTATAGATGCTCTAAGTTAGAAAAAGCATAAAGAAAGTAATGGTTAAAATTTTTAATTTTTGGCTAAAATTAGGTAAACCATATAAGATTAAGTTACAGATTAGATTTACGCAACAAATAAATTAATAATGAATGTGTAAAAAAACTTAATTTTTTGAAGAAATCATCATAACTTATTGTTTGCTCGACAATTTTGTTGAAATACTTTGTAAGTAACTAACGTTGATTTATGAAATATTCATAAGATTAAAAAGTTTGGCTTATAGTTAGAAAAGATGCTTGGGTGCAATATGCTAAACTTATGTGTTCTTGATGTTTTAAAGTAATTTTACAATAACAAAATTAACCACAAATATTATGAATATGAAATAATAGATGTCATACATTGCAGTTTAGAAGATGGTTTTATCGTTTGTTCAACTGATGAAAGAACCTAAAGATCTTTCATTTGTATGTATACTTTCCGTTTCTAGTTTGATTAAATTAAACGTTGTAAACATATGAATTATTTAAAAAAAAATTATGTATAATATAACAATGTTAATGCAGGTGGTACTTGTGTTAAAAAAAATGGGGAGAAGACTGGCAACATATGAACATAGAGGTTCATCATGAAGACGGTAGACATTGGACTGTAAGACTTAGACACATGAATAAGCTACCAGTCTTAACAGATGGTTGGAGGGCTGTTGTTAATAATCTTAATTTGTCAAAAAAACACTTGGCTGCTCTTTAGAAGAATAGGAGACAAAGAGTTGGAGGTTTATCCTTTCCTAAACGATGTGTGTGGTGAATCCTACATAACAATGAACAACTACACAATTTTGGGTCTTACGGTAAGCGTATTGTTTGGTAATTAATGAATTTTCAAACATTATAAAGAGTTGATTTGGAATACATAACTTAATAATTATATTTTTATAATATATTTTAATAACTTGCAGGTAATTCCAGATGAGTTTATTAACATGTTTTACAAAAACCACGAGCTAAACGACATTTACCAAGTATATGCAGGTGGTAAGTACTGGGATGTGATGGCAGCCAAACTTCATGTAACCTATGCTTTTACAGACGGATGACCGAAACTGTGTGAGAGTTTGGAAATTATGGATGGTGACACAATGACGTTTGAGAAGATTGATAATGTTGTATTTCATTTGAGGGTATTCAGGAATGGCATTGAAGTTGAATTGGGTTTTAAAGAAGAATCAGAAGACAGTGATTTTTGTGAAATAATATCTCGATCAACATTCCAAGAAAGTGTTTATTTTGTAAGTATTTTTTATTACACAGAAATATAAAAAATAATTAAGATTACTTATATTTGCAATTTTTAATTACAGAACTTTGTTCAATCTGAGAATGCAACGGATACAAGTGGAGATACTTTGATGCATGAGGTAGTGTATTACAATACGTTTCTATTTTTAATAATACATTGATTAATGATTTCACACACCTATTATTGCATTTTTTATATAAATGAAACTTGAACTCACATTAACTATCAGGATAACAATTCTGGAAGTGAAACTGATCAGATGTTGAATATCACACAAGAAGTTCTAAAATGTGAGGAATTGACACCACCAAAAAAAAATGCTTCATGTTCTGAGGTTCACGTCAAGGAAGAGGTAATAATCAGTTAGTCCACATTTATATGACATTAACATATGATTAGTATATAAAAGATTTATTGATAATTATAAATATATATTTAATAGGTTGGCAAGAAAAGTAAAGAGGTTGCACAAGTGATTGGCTCAACATCAAAAAAACGAAAGGTGATTGACCAAACTCCAGAAGTTGTCACACCCGAAATTTCAAACTATCATCGATCATCAATCAAAAGAGAGGTAATTTTTTACTTTATTCACATGTGTAATACACTTATGAGTGATTGGTGTAAGCCCACGTTTACAAACATTTAATGATTTTCATTGATATTCAAAATGGAAGGTTAAAAACTACTATGAGAATGCACATAAAGTTGGACAGGAAAAGCAACCGAGACGTAATAGTGGAAAACGAATAAAGGCTGAACTTGATCCTGAAAATTATGAGTTTACTCGAAAAGGAGAAAACAGCTTGGTATGAAAATTTGTATCCTAAATTATAAGAAGTTTTATATGAATTATAGGGTAAATGCTAATAATGGTATGTAACATTTTTTTTTGTAGCGTCTTCCTGTTGAGGTTGCCAGGAGATCAGGTCTTATAGAGAAGCTTCATTCATTGAAGATTCAGACTTTGGAGGGAAAAATGATGGATAACGAAGTGGACATAGAGAAAAATGGTGATGCACCGCGTTACACAATGGTGAAGTGGGGAAAATTTATGTTTGCAAATGGTTTGAATAAAGGTAACATTCTTCACTTCAACTTTGTTACTTCAAAACATGTGCTGGAGTTAAGAAATGTGGATCGAGTTTAAGACAAATGTGTTGAATGATGGTAGTAGGTTTATTTCTTGGTATATGCGTTGTTAATGCTGTAGGATCGGGGAATCGATCAAAACGAGTCGATCAGAAGAGTTCTAGACCAAATCAGAGGCGGAATTCAATGATTTGATCTTCATTCAGCTTGATATGCACTTAGAAGTAGATTAACTGTCGATTGTATTGATTTCACAACGTTACACGAGCTGGCGACACTTCGGCAGAGCTTCGCTACCGGAATCAGAAGTTACAAATGAAGAACCAAGACCCTCTATATATAGGATTCACCAGGTCGCACGAACCAGCACATGCCAGGTCGCACGAACTGGTCACTTCGTGTGAACCTGCTGGTTCAGACCTGTTTCCCGTTTTTCTCGAACAACGTGTCTTGGTCTATCTATCTAGTTACATGACTCGATACAAGACGAAGTCAACAGACATATGCACTAACAAACTCCCCCTTGGATGTTGACGAGTCTTCAGTGTATGGGGTCTTCAGTCTTGATCAGTCTTTTCGCTCTTTCCAAAGTATCTTTCTCTGTAAGCATCCTTCAATCTCTCTTACTCAATCAGAATCTCAACCTGGCTCTATCCTCTCTCTAATTCTTTTTTATCAGGTCTCTTGATTCCTTAAGCTCTTCAGCATTAGCATCTTCTATCTCGAACTTTGTTCCAGAATCTGAATCTGGCTCTTATGTCTTCAGACTCCCCCTTTGCTAACAAACTCCCCCTTAAGTGCAACTGGGATCGCAGTCTGGAATATTCTATCTACAGGCTTTTCACATGTTCAGTAACGTCTCCTGGCTCTCCGTAGCAACAAGATCAGAAACCTGGCTTTAATCTGCATATGCTTATGCGGAAAATCCTCAGGAGTCGAAACTTAGCTCTTACAAAGCTTTCTACCTGCACATACTCTACCCAAAAGTAAGTTTTTTTTATTTATAACAATTTTAATCTCTGCTTAACCACTTGTATTCATAATAATCAAATTTGGTTTCAAATTAATGAACCATTTAATCTTTTCAAAAACATTTCTCATTTCAAACAAACTCTCCCAGCCCACTGTTGTTCATCATGTTTAGCACTTGGAATTTTTAAAAATCAGCTTTCCAACATTAGTTGTCAAAAATAAGATGAAATAAAATCTTTTTAATTTTTCAAAATTTTATGCTAAAACACATTATTTTTGGGTTTTTTTTCTTTAATGAAAAACAGTAAAGAAATATTTACAGACAATATTTTTGTGAGTTTGTGCAAGAGGATCATATCAGTTTATGAGACAAATCACTAACACCGTTGAGCTTTAAACACTTTAAGTTCTAACCGATTCACTTAGATTGTCAGTATACTGATCCACTTAAATTTTCACACAAAGTTCAACTGTTTCGAGATACGAGAATTAGTATTTTAAGCACTTAACTTATTCGCGTGTTCCACCTCAGAATATACTCCCGTATCAAGATTCCTATATTCAGTCTTACAGGTGAATGTACACTAATGATATCTGTAAATGGGTAATGCGAGACCATGAGAGCTCAGGTTAGAAGTTCCGTTCAGACAAAGAGATGATGGCTCGACTTTAGGTGTGTCCCGTTTGGGGATCTTTTCTTCAACAGCACATGATTAGCATTTTTCAATGTTTCATCATTTTTTATGCTGAGGGTGGGCTTTATGATTAAAGTAGTGCAGAGTATTATACAAGGACTAGGCCATTGCTCCCGCAAAATCAGAAGTCCTGGTATAATACCCCAGATATCATCACGTACAAAGACCTAGTATGTCAGAAATAGACAATCTCTCAAACAAGATTTCGGGGGTTACCCATATATCCGAGAGATGTTCCCCACGAGATAAGTAAGTATTTATATTTATATTTATATCTCGAAAACAATATACTAAGCGTGTAAAAACCTACTGGCATATCATCAGTGAGACCGTTTATCACATTTGACTTTCCATTTCTTTAGCGTGTTGTGATAGTCTACTGATGTACTATCATTTCCTCTTTTTCACAACAAAACTCAATTTTGTTTTTTCGATGTTTTTGGATTTTTAGATTTTATCATGTTTTTGGATTTTTCAAATTTTCAAAATTTCTAAATTTTTTACTCCCCCTAAAATCAAAAATATGTTTCAATTTTTGATTTTCCGGGAAAATTTGAAAATAAAAGCAATAAACTGTACAAATAATCTGACACACTGATGTGAATTGCTTCAATTCTCCATCCACTTGGCTTAAACAATCAGAACTCCCCCTATGACGTGACCGTGTCGTACCGATCAATCAAAAATCCAATTAAACCTAGGTAGCTAGGGTAAGTCGGGTATCGAATCCATGAAGAGCAGGTGGTCAGTAATGCACGACCCGTTCGATTAGTTAGACTATTTACAAATAATGTACAAGATGATTATGAAGATTGCTATCTCTATTTATTTGTTTGGTTTTTAAAATAAATCGGAATGAACTGACAAATTGATGTTATCGAAAACAATGATTTATTAACTAAACTTGTAAACTAACTACTTAATTGAAAACAGGAATTAAGAATACGGATCACACCCGGTTTCGGTAATTGTAAGTCCTAGGGTTCCTACATGTTTTAATTCAACTCAATTGCATACGATTAGCGAATTTAGTGTATCGTGACTTAGGTGCCAATAACTATCAACGTCCCGAAGAACGGACAAGAATGCACTTTGTAATCAACACAAGTAAATCTTAACCACGACAACGCATAACTACACATAACCATTTCGCAAAGTCATAACTTTTAACATCGTTCGACAATTTACGAATACGAAACAAATGTAAACTATTGTCAATGTTTTCAAAAATCAATACAAGTTGTCACAAAGTCGAATCAAAGAACAAATGCATAAACCCTAGAAAATACAACTACCTACACTGGGGTGAAACCGAAGAGACTAGCCGCTCATGGTTGGGTGGACGCGATCACCGGCCAACGAACATGAACACGGAGCCATGACCTTGAGTCTTCAAGAGTGGTGGAGGTTAGGGTTGAAGGTGATGATGGAAGGTTGAAGATGGTGGTGATGGTGATGGTGGAATGATTGAAGGTTAGGGATTATGGAGAATTGGTTAGGGTTTTGATGTTAGAGGTGAAAGAAAGATGTTAGGTGTGGATTAGAGAGGTAGGTGTGTCTCTTAGATGATGATTAGATGATGTTTATAACCACCATGACTCGTAACTCTCGAATAATGGCCCCCGGAACCGTTTCAACTCGTCAAAATATCAAGAAAACACAAGTTTCACGATTGAACAAACGGGAGCCCGTCGCCGACGGCCTAGACCCCGTTGGCGACGCCCTCTAGATTTGCTGATTTTCTGCGACGGCTTGTTTGACTGGTTACGGGCAAAGTTGGCTGACAGGAGTTTCTAGAGCCCGTCCCGGACGGCCTAGAGCCCGTCGGCGACGGCCTCTCCAACTTCAAATCTCCAATTTTCCATTTTGCACTCCCATTTGATCCGTAACGCGTCCCGATTGTCCGTTTTCATCCCGATGGCTCGTAAAGCTCCCGAAAAGCACCTTAAACTTCGTTAAACCTGCAAAACACAAATCTAATTAAAAGTCGAGTAAAAACCCAAACTTAAACATATACAAGCACCGTTATTCGACCACGTATCACATCCCCACACTTGTGTTTTGCTTGCCCTCAAGCAAATCTGTTTTTCACTTTCACGTGGGTCGAACAATGAATACACTCCCCATTCCCGAGACGAAGGTTAAGGTCAATTGTCATACAAAAGTTCAAACCTTTTACAATTTCCAACATATTTAACGGTAAAGTGAGCATTCACATATACAATGGTTATCCAAGATTAACCCGCCCGTAAAACTAACAAGTCATGCACATCCCTCACAATGTTCTCTCCACTCGGCTTATAATTTGGCTAATGTGTATAATGTATTAGCACTTCAATCAATTTGTCGCTCAAAACCGATTAGAACACGTACCCGCATAGGCTTGCAACTCCATCATTCTCCACCACCGAACACGAATACCAAACACAAGTCATAAGGTCTTTGAACAGGTTGTAACGGGGATAGGCTAAGGGTAGGAAGTAGGATATTTAAAGTGGCTAAGGTGATGAAAATTCGATTTTTATTACAAACCATTAAACTAAACTAAACAAAACTAAATATAAACATCAACTATGAGGCAACAACTTTCGCCTTTTATTCAACAACTACTAACACATCTTTTTGTGTTTTTCTCAACGCTTTTTTTTTCAATTTTTCTTTCATAACATTTTCTGAATTTTTTTTATTTTTTTATATATGAATAAATCACAACTATACAAACTTAACTCCTATAATCGAATCTTCATCACACAGGTTTAAAAAGAAAAGGCTTAAGGTTATGGGCTATAGGGTGGATCAAACGAAAGGTTTAGGCTCAAAGTGGGCGACTAGGGGATTTATTTGGGTGAAGGTAAGCAAATGGTGTAAACGGAAAAGGTTTACCTAATGCCTTAATCATTCTCGTGCTTGTATTCGGTCTATGATCTCAAACGTATCAAAAGTCGCAAGTTCTACAATACGTGACTAATGGTCCACTCAAACAAAGAAAACACAAATATGTAATTCTATGATGTAAAAGTGGCTCAAAACCTCACATATAAAAGGTATGGTATGTGAAATGCATGATGTGCTAGTTTTTAGGCGGATTATTCCCAAATACCCACCCGCTAAATACCCGTCATGCTATTAATTTGAACTTGACCATGACAAAAGACCAAATGGGTTGTGCCATCCCTCGTTGACTTAGTTACTTGTGCTTTTGGGATCGCTTTCGAAACAAGAAATTTTTGAAAATTTTTTGAAATTTTCCCTCATCCCCACACTTGAGGTAAACATTGTCCTCAATGTGTAGTGTTTAAACGAACGAGTTAAAATTGAAAAACTTTTACTACTCCCCCATCCCCACACTTGAGGGAAACATTGTCCTCAATGTGTAAGAACTAGAGTTTTAAAACGCACAAGGGATGTGACACGGCTAAGTTCCCCAAAATTCCACCCTGGAAAATATTATACAATTACAATCCACTTATTACTAAACTAAGAATCAAGGTAAAAAGGAAACGCATGCACCTGATTTTTGTCGCTTGATGCCCATATCTTCTTCTTCTCTTCATAAAAACGGTTGTCCCGCGAACATGTTGTACCTACAAATCTTAACCCTTGTGTAGAAGCATGCTTCTCACAACCATTGAAATTTGTTAGATGATTAGTTCTACCATTTTTATGAAAGCGTTACCAATTCATGCGTTAAATTACCTTGATTCTTGTGGAAAAATAATTTACAACAATAACAATCCTAACTCACTTTCGTAGGAATCACGGTTGCATTTAGCTTATGCAACAAGCCCTTTTAAACCCCCCAATAGCTTGGGAGGACGAGTAGGTCTCGTGAGGGTTATATAGGGAACACACCCACAACGTTCATTTAACTTGAAAAAAAAATGAAAATAATACAAACTCTACAAAAATCATACCTGATTTGCCTCTCATGGTGGTCGAAGTGCACATTTGCCTACCGAGTTTCCAACATACGCTCGGTAGTTGGCATGCCGGATCCATTCTCTTTTTATGTTACGCGGCATGCGTATCAAACTACTTTGGGTTCGTTTCTTGACGAATTGTCCAATGTCTTGCAAGGCCACCCTTCGAATCCTTATACCCGCACCCGCATCCCCAACTTTGTTGGTTGGAGTGATAAGTTTGGGAGAAGGAGAGATATGACTTTGAGCTTCTTTTGACCCTGACCCGTCTTGCGGTGTTACGTCTTCCGCTCGGTTCAAACATTCAATTACTTGATCCGAAAGTTCCATAACCTCTTCCACCACATCACCATCAAACATGGTACCATTAGCCAAAACCTCTTGGTCTCGCCTAAGTTGGGCCATCTCCTCGGTTAATTGACCAACCTGAATAACCAAAGCCTCAAATGATTTGTCTCTCAGCTCGTCTTTCTTTTTCATTTCTATCATCATATCCATAATCATATCGAGCTTAGAGTTTAACGAATCTTGAGGCTCCTCGTATGTTGGCTGAGGGGAGTCATGATAATAGTCATCATACTCCTCCTTGTAACTCGGGAAATGTGGCAAGTCGGGTTGATAATTGTTGTAACCCTGCTCTTGCTCATAATGGCAATCTAGCTCCGAATAGTAATATTCTTGATAATCTGGTGGTGGTGGTGGTCTAGCGTATGGATAATGTGAGGTTGGATCCTTGAAATCTTCATAATCCGCCCTCCTATATTCATACAGTCCGCTGAGGTAGTCTTCCCGGTCCTTGTAGGCTTGAACTTTTTCGTGGAAAACAGAGCAATCCTCTAAATAATGCTCTCCGCTTCCGCAACACTCACACGGATCATCATCTACCCAATTAATATTGAAAAGTAATTCCTGCAAAACATGTACCTGCACACACAAGCTCGACCACCCAAAGTAAAATCACGAATATACAAGAAAGAAAAGAAAGAAAAAAAAAACTAAACTAAAATCGAACAAGCAATGAAATATTAAGCGCACTAGCTCCCCGGCAACGGCGCCATTTTGACGTGACCGTGTCGTCCCGATCAGTCAAAAACCCAATTAAACCTAGGTAGCTAGGGTAAGTCGGGTATCGAATCCACGAAGAGCAGGTGGTCAGTATAGCACGACCCGTTCGATTAGTTAGACTATTTACAAATAATGTACAAGATGATTATGAAGATTGCTATTTTTATTTATTTGTTTGGTTTTTAAAATAAATCGGAATGAACCGACAAATTGATGTTATCGAAAACAATGATTTATTAACTAAACTTGTAAACTCCCGTATCAAGATTCCTATATTCAGTCTTACAGGTGAATGTACACTAATGATATCTGTAAATGGGTAATGCGAGACCATGAGAGCTCAGGTTAGAACTTTCGTTCAGACAAAGAGATGATGGCTCGACTTTAGGTGTGTCCCGTTTGGGGATCTTTTCTTCAACAACACACGATTAGCATTTTTCAATGTTTCATCATTTTTTATGCTGAGGGTGGGCTTTATGATTAAAGCAGTGCAGAGTATTATACAAGGACTAGGCTATTGCTCCCGCAAAATCAGAAGTCCTGGTATAATACCCCAGATATCATCACGTACAAAGACCTAGTATGTCAGAAATAGACAATCTCTCAAACAAGATTTCGGGGGTTACCCATATATCCGAGAGATGTTCCCCACGAGATAAGTAAGTATTTATATTTATATTTATATCTCGAAAACAATATACTAAGCGTGTAAAAACCTACTGGCATATCATCAGTGAGACCGTTTATCACATTTGACTTTCCATTTCTTTAGCGTGTTGTGATAGTTTACTGATGTACTATCATTTCCTTTTTTTCACAACAAAACTCAAATTTGTTTTTTCGATGTTTTTGGATTTTTAGATTTTATCATGTTTTTGGATTTTTCAAATTTTCAAAATTTCTAAATTTTTTACTCCCCCTAAAATCAAAAATATGTTTCAATTTTTGATTTTCCGGGAAAATTTGAAAATAAAAGCAATAAACTGTACAAATAAACTGACACACATGATGTGAATTGCTTCAATTCTCCATCCACTTGGCTTAAACAATCAGAACTCCCCCTATGACGTGACCGTGTCGTACCGATCAATCAAAAACCCAATTAAACCTAGGTAGCTAGGGTAAGTCGGGTATCGAATCCACGAAGAGCAGGTGGTCAGTATTGCACGACCCGTTCGATTAGTTAGACTATTTACAAATAATGTACAAGATGATTATGAAGATTGCTATCTTTATTTATTTGTTTAGTTTTTAAAATAAATCGGAATGAACCGACAAATTGATGTTATCGAAAACAATGATTTATTAACTAAACTTGTAAACTAACTACTTAATTGAAAACAGGAATTAAGAATATGGATCACACCCGGTTTCGGTAATTGTAAGTCCTAGGGTTCCTACATGTTTTAATTCAACTCAATTGCATACGATTAGCGGATTTAGTGTACCGTGACTTAGGTGCCAAAAACTATCAACGTCCCGAAGAACGGACAAGAATGCACTTTGTAATCAACACAAGTAAATCCTAACCACGACAACGCATAACTACACATAACCATTTCGCAAAGTCATAACTTTTAACATCGTTCGACAATTTACGAATACGAAACAAATGTAAACTATGGTCAATGGTTTCAAAAATCAATACAAGTTGTCACAAAGTCGAATCAAAGAACAAATGCATAGACCCTAGAAAATACAACTACCTACACCGGGGTGAAACCGAAGAGACTAGCCGCTCATGGTTGGGTGGACGCGATCACCGGCCAACGAACACGAACACGGAGCTATGACCTTGAGTCTTCAAGAGTGGTGGAGGTTAGGGTTGAAGGTGATGATGGAAGGTTGAAGATGGTGGTGATGGTGGAATGATTGAAGGTTAGGGATTATGGAGAATTGGTTAGGGTTTTGATGTTAGAGGTGAAAGAAAGATGTTAGGTGTGGATTAGAGAGGTAGGTGTGTCTCTTAGATGATGATTAGATGATGTTTATAACCCCCATGACTCGTAACTCTCGAATAATGGCCCCCGGAACCGTTTCAACTCGTCAAAATATCAAGAAAACACAAGTTTTGCGATTGAACAAACCGGAGCCCGTCGCCGACGGCCCAGACCCCGTCGGCGACGCCCTCTAGATTTGCTGATTTTCTGCGACGGCTTGTTTGACTGGTTACGGGCAAAGTTGGCTGACGGGAGTTTCTAGAGCCCGTCCCAGACGGCCTAGAGCCCCTCGGCGACGGCCTCTCCAACTTCAAATCTCCAATTTTCCATTTTGCACTCCCATTTGATCCGTAACGCGTCCCGATTGTCTGTTTTTCATCCCGATGGCTCGTAAAGCTCCCGAAAAGCACCTTAAACTTCGTTAAACCTGCAAAACACAAATCTAATTAAAAGTAGGTTTTTCAAGATTAAAAGTCGAGTAAAAACCCAAACTTAAACATATACAAGCACCGTTATTCGACCACGTATCACCCTGACAACAAACTATTTTCCCATTATAATTTCAAAACACTTAAGTTTGTTTTAATCAAAATGGTTTTCCGGAAAATTAGTTTTGTTGATTTCACACATCATGGGGTTTCATCACATTGTTTTTTTCAAATTACCACTTGTAAGATTTAACACTTGTAAGTTTTTCACAAAAAATATTTTTCAAGAATGATGCCGATTCATGCTCCACGATTACCAACTTGGGAGCTCTGGCAATACTACTTGTAAATTGAAATATCACAGTTGTGAATTTCTCAAGAAAGATGCCGATTCCTACTCCCCAATTACCAACCTGGGAGTTTCGGCAAGTCAGGATTTTCAGTTAAAGAGATTCACCCAAGCCTGACGGTCCTTGGGTGATTCCGAGTTATCATCACTCGGTTTTTTTCCATTCTTTATCTTTTCATAAAATTCCTTTACCCCTTTGACCTTTCCGTCAACCATTTTTCCAAAAATATTTAGAACTTTAGAGTTAAAGGCTTTTTCAACATCAAATTCTTTCTGTTCAGAAAAAAAAATTGATTTGAAATCTCAATTTTGCCAATTTTTTGTTTTAAATTTCCGTTTGACAATGGTGGAAAATTTGCATCATCCATTGTAGGAACGGAATTATCACTTTTTAGCTCAACTTGTGGCTCCTCTGACTTTGACGAGTCAGATTCATCGCCAGAAAGTGGCTCATTTGCTTCCGAAGAAACAAACTCATTGCCAGATTTAGCATCTGATTTCTTAACAACCCACTTTTGGTTGTTCAGATTCACTCTTCTTTTGTAGAAACGTTTTGAACTCTCACCAACCTCAAATTTTGAATTTTTGAACACTTTAAATTGTTCGGTTGGTGGTTCATTATCAACCAACTTTTCTTTCAATTTTTCAGAGACTCCCTGTTTTGTTTGGGTTGCCTTTTGACAGTTCCATGCAATGTGCCCAACATTTTTACACTGATAACTGGTTCTCGTCTCCATTTTCTGAGCAACATCATTCTCCATTCCCTTTTGCTTCTTAGCAAGGAATTCTTTGTTCGTCTGTTTTCTGAACAAGCCTTCCTTCTCCTCTTCAGAACTTGCTCCTGAAACAAATTTAGTTTTTGGTTTATAAGTTTTCTCATTTTTATGATTTTCTGGTGGAATAAAACCTAATCCCTTCTTTTTGAAATTACTGTTATGGTTTGGTGTCTTTAGATAACTAGAACCAGAACTGTAACCCTTTTTCCTGTTTAATCTTTGTTGAACTCTTGAAGTGCATTTTTTAGGTTTTTCAGTAAGATTTACATCTTTTATTTCAGAAATATTAATTTCTGTTAGTTTGAAAATCTTGTTAATCATTTCAGTTTTAACACCTCTTATTGGAAATTATTCATCAGAATATAATTTGTCAGAATCATTCAAAGTATATGCTACTTTGAATGTTTCGTCATTCAAATTATTTTTTAATATCAGAAAATCATTATTGTAAACCCTTTTGCCCGATGATTTCGAACTGTCAACTGATGAATTTGAACTATCAGATTCATACTTTGACTCTGACTCCTCATCCTTATCCAACACCTGATCGACCACTTTCTTTATTAACTCAGACTCATGATCAGTGTCAGATGTTGTGAAAGTGACATCGATGTTATCTGGCAATCCATCGGAAGGTTCAGATTCCCACTTTAAATTGGTTGCCTTTTTGACTCTTTTTGAATTAGGATTTCGTGGAGAATATCCTTCTTCAAGCGGAGGTGGACACTTTGTATAATTGGTACTATGTTTCTTTCCAGTATCCTTTACTTCAGGCTTCTCTTCTTCAAACGCTTTCATGCCTTCTACTGTAGGATAAATCCTGTCAATCACGTAAGAAGCACATGAATAACTTTTCAATTACCTGTTTACCCTCTCAGTTTCTATCCTTTGAGTTTCTAATTTTTGTTCAAGTACAACACATTTCTCAATGTACTGATTGATGATTTTCTGCTTCGTCATGAATGCTCCTTTAAGTGTCTTCATCGCTATATCTTGTTCATTGCTTGACTTGTTATATTGATTCATAGCTTTGTTTAAAACATCAAAAGATTCTTTCAGTCTGTTCATGTTATGAATCAATTTGTTGTTGTGCCTTTTCACAGTATCACAATTTTCACACTTCTCAAGCATCTTTTCAGTATCAGCTTCCTTCTCAACCTTGATAGTTGGAGTTTCCTTAACCTGCTTCTTTATTACTCGAACATTTACCTCAGGTTTGATCTTTTCTTTAACAGTTGTTGCCTTATGATTCTTCTTTTTCGCAGCTTGTCTTTCTTTGATCTCTTCTATTTTACCTGCAAAATACAAATTATACCTATCAGGTGAAAATTCCTTTTTGTAATATTCAAGTTTTCGAATTTCTTCACTGTCATTATCACTCTCTTCATATGATGATTGATCAAAGATTGGTGCTTTTTCTGAAGCCTCTTCTTTTGAAACTGATTCTTCTTCTTTCTTTTTCGGACTGAATTGCTGAGATTCGTAATAAACATACGCCATTTCATCTTCAGCAGTTGAATCTTCAAAAATTTGAGCAACAAATGCTTTATAATTTGAAGGTTTGTTAGGATCATAATGATCCCAATTAAAACCTTCTGGAATTCTCTCATCGTCTTGATGAACTAGATAAGCTTTCTTTGATGGCTCTTCGATCTCCTTCCTAGCATGTGAAGTTTGTGGCTGTTGTGCAATTTGATGATAGATCGCTTTTCGATGATAATCATTATTTCCGAATGAATTTTGAGCTCCACTTGCTTCATGATTTGTGCATTCTCGCTTAAAATGCCCCTTTTCCCTGCAACGAAAACAAGTAACTTTAGATTTATCAAAACCTAAAGGTGAAGTTCCAGCATCATGGAAATCATCTCTTCCAGTGATCTGTTTAAACTTCTCAGCTCTTCTCAACACACTAGCCATACACCACTTTATATCCATTAGTTCCATCTCTTCTGCATCAATCTGATCATAATCCACTTTGGTCAACATTGGATTACCAATCCTTCTGGCTACCAAACTCTCATAAGACTCTAATACGGTCACCAATAAAGACATAAGACCTTTGGCAACCTCTTCCGAGAAATTCTGACCATTCTAAAGATGTAATGCAATGTTGCATTGTAGTACTTGGCCATTATTGGTTGCTGAAAAAATTTGGATCAAATGATGGATATGAAGAGAATCCAGTTTTGTTGTTAGATCCTTGAGATAACCCTACAGAAGAACTGTTTGCGTTAAATGCAATTTCAATCTTTGGTGCAATGTTGGTCTTATCAATCGTACTTCCTTTGTAGTACAGACCAATGTCCTGTTCACCATTAGAATTCTTCATTTTCTCCATCTTCCGTTGTTCTATCTCTTGAACTTCGAGTTTTTCAATAAACTTGTTCAGCGATAGACTCCCAAATTCACCATTATTCTTCAAGATCATAAGATATGTGCCCCAAACATCTTGTGGTAATGCATCAGCCAATTTTTCAACCCATTCTTCTCTATCTTTCTTGATATCCAATCGCTTCATGTTAACCACCAAATTGCAATATCTTTTTATAATCATTTTGGTGTTCTCAGTTTTAAATCCACGAAATGGATCAAATTCTTTCTTCAAAAGCGATTTTTTGTTCTTGATCATGTCTTGATTTCCAACAAACTTCATTTTTAATGCTTTCCACATTGAGTATGCACTTCCGTTGTGTTGCAATAAAATCAAGATGTCTTCCTTAATAGCTTGTTGCAATATACTGATCATCATCTTTTCACTTTTGTATTTCTTTTTCTCTTGGTCATCTAAATCCTTAATCGCAACAATCTCTCCGTCTTCATCAATCGGTCTAACATATCGTTCTTCAACACATTCCCACGCCTCTAAGTGATTCGCTTGAACCCAATTTTCAAAACGTTCCACCCATCCACTATACTCCTCGATATTCATGAGCTTAGGCGGTTTTTGCATGGTGCCCATTTCATTCTCTAAGTTCACGTTCTGAGCCATAGTGATCGGGGTAGCAAATGCGTTGTAAAATTCAGAATCCATGTTTCGGTACGAAAAATTTTCAAGTTTAGAAATTCCAAACGATCTGGATCAATTCCAAGCAACCTGAACCAATTCCAAGCGATCTGGAATCACTTCGCACGATCTGGGATTTATACTCAAACGACCTGGCAATATCTCAAACGATCTGACACACTTCGTGCGAAGTGGATGATTAGGTCGTGCGATCTGAGACAATTTCAAACGACCTGAGCCTAGTTCGAACGATCTGGTTCAAAATTTCATCATTCTGTCAAATTTGATCAGGTTTTAGGTCGAATTAGGTTCTGATTTGTTCAAGGATTGATTAAAACAGTGTTTTACGTGTTATATCACAAAATCAGACCATTTTATCCGTGATGAAAAAGTGTAAAAGAATGAGTAGAAGTAAGTAGAAATCAGATTTTTCGGTGAAAACAAACTAAAATGGTAAGAACTCTTCCTCCTGAGCTGTGATACCACTTGTAGGATCGGGGAATCGATCAAAACGAGTCGATCAGAAGAGTTCTAGACCAAATCAGAGGCGGAATTCAATGATTTGATCTTCATTCAGCTTGATATGCACTTAGAAGTAGATTAACTGTCGATTGTATTGATTTCACAACGTTACACGAGCTGGCGACACTTCGGCAGAGCTTCGCTACTTGAATCAGAAGTTACAAATGAAGAACCAAGACCCTCTATATATAGGTGTCACACCCCAACCGATGGCAGAAACATCGGGGCATGACACTGAGTGAAATAGATTGTCCAGAAGCTTCCATAACAATTATCATTACCAATTAATTTACAGTAACATGTCCCATACCATGTCTTAAAAGGCAAACAAATTATTACAAACAAATCTAGTCAAATAGTTTTGTTCTGACAACTCAGATTCTTATTACAGACAATTGTTTATTGTTAACCTAGGTCTTTCCTAGCCTCGATTTCACACCACAAAAAGCAATTAAGCATCCTAAGCACCTGTCACATACGTTAAAGTAAAAGTCAATACACATGGTGTAAAGGTGAGCATACAAGTTTGATAATAGCATATAGAGTTCGAAAGCGTTATGCATAACCAGCACGTACACAGAGTGAAATGAGGCATGTTAGTTATCGACATGAACCTATCGATACCAATGACTGCGGGTTGACTGCCCAAGGCAGTTCGTGATACATTCTCACCGCTGTGAGCCATGTAGGTAATTGTCCTTAACAACCCCCGAGTGAACGGGTGCTGAGTCCAAACTAATAGTACTATCGTTGCTACGGCAGGTAGACAGCATTCCATGTGTAAACATAACAAACAAGCATTCCTTAAGTCACGTATAACACGCGGTAACGGTTTACGTTTAAAGTATTGCGTAGTGTGTTCGATGTGATTTAGTATAAGTAACATATGTAACACCCAAAAGTGCGTAAAGCAAAAAGGGATCGAGTATACTCACAGCGATTGATGGGTTGAAGGGAGCACTAGAGAGTAGGGTTAGCCTGATCAAAACGATAGCATAAAGATAAGCGATGCGTAAAATGATGCAAAACGCAAGTGGCTCGGACAACAGTCCGATCGGATGGTAGTCCGATCGGACAGCCGGTCGTGCGGGTGGCAGTTTGTTCGGACAGTAGTCCGGCTGGATGACTGTTCGAGTGGGTTGTTTCTTCCTTTGAGAAGGATGTGTTTGTGTATGATGGCTTGACTTTTGAAGTTTTCGTTGTAGCATTTGAAAACATTGAAGTATCTCTACCTTTCAAGTCGGTCGATCGGACGGTTGTCCGATCGGACGGCAACCCGATTGGTTGGGCACTTCAGTGAGAACAAGTTCACAGTAGGTTGTCACTCGATCGGATGGTTGTTCGTTCGGGTGGCATCCTTTGTGAATTGAACATGTTGAAAATTGTTTAGGTGTTGAAGTTTCGAAACATCACATATTCGGTTGGTCGGTCGATCGGGTGGTAACTCGATCGGACGGCAATCCGTTCGGTGTTCCAAACTTCTTGAAGCTTGATTTAAAACTAAAAGTGGGGCCAAGGTGCAAGCCGTACGGGTGGCCAGTCGTTCGGCTTGGCTGTCCATTCGGACAACAGTCCGTTCGGATGGCACTCCATCCTGGTTGACCTGTTCGTCTTACACGTGGTTGTTTTTGATAGTTTGTCGTTTTATCGAGATGCGTTGATATCGTGCTAACCAACAGAAACCCATCCTAAGCCCTAGTGACCCGATTGAACAGGAACCACCCAAGTTCAGTCAGTCCACCGGTTCAAGATGATTGTTCTTGGTTAACCCGAAATCGATAATCTCGTGGGTTGAATACGGATCTTGAACCAACACAACCACAATAATGAGTAGTAGGCCGGCACAAGTTCTGATTCTATCGGTTTTGAGTGCATTGAGTGTAAAAGAGTTGAAAGAAAGTTGGAAAACCATCTTTCAATCCTTTTTCTTATGAACATGTTTAGATCTATGAAAGATCCTTGTTAGTTTATGTGGAAATCGGTTAGATCCAAGTTGTTTTTGGTGGATTGAGGCCAAAACATGAAGTTCTTCAAGAACACATGATGATGTCATCCTAGAACACCTTGAATCTTGATGATTTCACGGTTAAAAGTTAAGATTCAAAGGATAGAAAGGTGTAGGAGTGCGTGTAGATTAAGGAAGTATAAGATTTAGGACGAGATCTTACCGGGATAGCGAGAAATCGAAGAAAAAGCGAGGTTGGAGCACTGGTCGGACGTCACTTGCCAAAAGTAGAAAGTATCAAAGTGACAAGGGGTATTTATAGGGTTACCCAAGGTGGAAAGGAGTGGGGAGGGGCTGGTCGCTCGGTTAGGCAGTCTGATCGGATAGCTGTCCGATCGGACGGCAGTCCGATCGGTCGGCTGGTCGCCTGGTCGATCAGTCACCTCGTTCGAGTGTACGGCGCGACGAGTTTTGCTGTTTCGATTTCGATTGCGAGCGTTGCGATGCGATAGGGTTTCCTAGTCAAATTACTTTTAATCCCAACCACTATATCTCGCACTCTCTCTTTTCCACCAATTATTATATCATTTCGATTGCGATTGAGTTCGATTGCGTTTCGATTGATTCCCACACATAAAGTAAATAAACATCCACAAGTAACACATAAGGCACACACACACGTATAACAATAACCAAAATGTGTATTTTGAGTTGCGAGTGCGATTGCAATAGTGATAAAGCGATTAAACATGCGATTATTAATAGATACTCCACATAATAAAACTAAAGAGAAAATAAAATAAACTAATTACAAGTCAAAGAAGTCAAAACAGGAATTGAGCAAGGAGAAACATATCGCAATTAGCAATCTTTTCTTCCTTTGACCTCAATCTTGACTTTGACTTTGACTTTCGAAACATGGGGTGTTACCACCTCCCCTAGTTGAGGGAATTTCGTCCCGAAATTAGGCCAAAGCCGTAACAAACAACTGCGGGTACTTCGCCTTCATGTCGCTTTCGAGTTCCCAAGTGAACTCTATGCCTCGTTTGCCTTCCCATCGGACTTTCACAATAGGAATGCGTGAGCGTCTGAGCTGCTTGGTTTGGCGATCCATGATTTCGACAGGCTTCTCCACGAAGTGTAGTGTTTTGTTTACTTGAAGGTCATCGAGAGGTACAATTAAATCATGCTTAGCCAGGCACTTTCGGAGGTTTGACACATGGAAAGTCGGGTGGACATTACTAAGTTCCTCCGGTAGTTCGAGTCTATAGGCGACTTTTCCGATCCTTTCCAGAATCTTAAAAGGTCCAACATATCGAGGCGCTAGTTTCCCTTTCTTGCCGAATCTGACCACACCCTTCCAAGGTGATACCTTTAGGAGTACGTAGTCGCCAACGTCAAATTCAAGGGGCTTGTGTCGTCTATCGGTGTAACTTTTCTGTCGACTTCGAGCTTTCAACAAGTTGTCTCGAATTTGGAGGACTTTGTCAGTCGTTTCCTGCAATAGCTCAGGGCCGGTTAATTGCGAGTGACCGATCTTGTGCCACACAATAGGCGATCGACATTTTCTTCCGTATAAAGCTTCGAATGGTGCCATTTGAATGCTGGAATGATAACTGTTGTTATACAAGAATTCGACTAACGGCAGGTATGTATCCCAATTACCACCGAAGTCTATGACACACGAATGGAGCATGTCTTCAAGAGTACGAATCGTTCTTTCAGTCTGACCGTCGGTTTGAGGGTGGAATGCGGTACTTAGATTAAGCGATGTACCGAGAGCCGTTGGAAATGTTTCCCATAGTCGCGAGGTAAACCGAGCATCACGGTCAGAGATGATGTCGCGAGGCGTCCCATGATTACAAATGATCTCATTGGTGTAGATTCGGGCTTATCGTTATACCTTGTAGTATTCTCGTATTGGCAAAAAGTGAGCAGATTTGGTCAACCGATCAACGACAACCCAGATGCTGTCGTGACCTGATGACGTGTGCGGAAGCTTTGTTATGAAGTCCATAGCTATACTCTCCCATTTCCACATAGGGATTGGCAGTTGTTCGAGTAAGCCAGAGGGTCTTTGGTGTTCAGCCTTGAACCTTGCACAAGTCAGGCACTTTCCAACGTAGAGAGCAATATCCCTTTTCATGCCCGACCACCAGTACTTGTAGCGAAGGTCCTGGTACATTTTATCTGCATCGGGATGAATAGAATACCAGGATTTGTGGGCTTCGTCCATCAAAATATTTCGTAATTCGGTTCGTTTAGGGATCCAAATTGGATCCAGATAATGGAATATCCTATTTGGCTTATTCACAAGCTGGGCTCCATCGTGATAGATTCGTTCCTTCTTCAGAGTGTGTTCATTAAAACAGGCATGCTGGGCTTCGTGGATGAGGGTTTCGAGATCATATTGGGCTTGGACATTACGAATGCTGAGCAAATAACTCCGTCTGCTGAGAGCGTCGGCTACGATATTCGCTTTGCCTGGGTGATAACGAATCTCACAGTCGTAATCGTTGAGTAGTTCTACCCATCGGCGTTGACACATGTTAAGTTCTTTCTGATCAAAGATATGTTGTAGGCTCCTATGATCGGTGAAGATCGTACACTTGGTACCATACAGTTAGTGTCGCTAAATCTTTAACACAAAAACAACTGCGCCTAGCTTGAGATCATGGGTTGTATAGTTCTTCTCGTGGATTTTGAGCTGACGAGATACGTAAGCTATAACCTTGTCCCGCTGCATAAGAACACAACCAAGACCAAGGTTGGAAGCATCGCAATAGACAATGAAGTCGTCGTTTCCGTCGGGTAGAGTGAGAACAGGAGCATTGCAAAGCATGAGCTTGAGGGTTTGGAAAGCAGACTCTTGTTCGGTTCCCCAAACAAAAGGCTTGTCTTTATGCGTGAGAGCAGTAAGCGGCATAGCGATCTTTGAGAATCCTTCGATAAATCGTCGATAATAGCCCGCTAGTCCGAGAAAAGAACGGACTTCCGGTGGGTTCTTAGGTGTAATCCAACTCTTAACGGCTTCAATCTTCGCGGGATCGACGTGAATACCCTGACTATTTACAATGTGACCCAGAAACTGAACATCTTCCAGCCAGAATTCACACTTGGAGAACTTGGCATAGAGTCGATTCCCTTGGAGTAGCTCGAGAACCAAACGTAGATGTTGCGCGTGTTCGGCTTTCGATTTGGAATAGATGAAGACATCGTCGATGAACACGATGACGAAACGGTCGAGATATGGTTTACACACGTGATTCAATAGATCCATGAAAACCACGGGTGCATTGGTTAAACCAAAGGGCATAACAACGAATTCATAATGGCCATAATGGGTGCGAAACACGGTTTTGGGTATATCCTCTTCTTGAATGCGTAGTTTATGATAGCCTGAGCGTAGGTCGATCTTCGAGAAACACGTAGCACCTTGTAGTTGATCAAACAAATCGTCAATGCGAGGCAAGGGATAGCGGTTCTTGATAGTTAACTTATTCAATTCCCGATAGTCGATGCACATCCTGAACGACCCATCCTTCTTTTTAACAAAAAGGACTGGCGTGCCCCAAGGAGAGGTGCTCGGGTGAATGAAGCCTTTCTCAAGTAATTCCTGGAGTTGGTTTGAGAGTTCACGCATTTCGGACGGTGCGAGTCGGTAAGGAGCTTTGGCAACAGGATTGGCTCCAGGAATGAGGTCGATACGAAAGTCGATATCACGACTTGGCGGTAGTTCGGGAAGATCCTCAAGAAAGACGTTAGGAAATTCTCGGACCACTGGAACATCGTTTACACCTGGTCTTCCTTTCTTTTCCTTCTCCGCTACTACAATGTTAGCCAAGAAAGATCTGTATTCCTTGCGGAGATACTTGCTAGCTTGGATACATGACATGAGTTTGAGACCTTTCGAAGCAGTTTTGCCATAAACACACAATAAATCACCATTCGCGAGCGAGAATCGAATCATCTTATCGAAGCACACAACTTCAGCATGGTTTTCCCGAAGAAAGTCCATGCCTACTATGACGTCAAAACTTCCGAGTTGCATCGGAATAAGGTCGATTGAGAAGATGTGACTGTTGAGCTCAAGAGTAGAATCACGAAGAACAGAATTAACGGGGACAGTTCTTCCGGTAGCGACTTCAACATCGAACGTCGAGGAGAGATGGGAGCGTTTACGACTAAGGAGCTTCTCGAATTCAAACGACACAAAGCAGTTATCGGCTCCAGTATCAAACAAACATGAAGCATAAATACCATTCACAAGGAATGTACCATTGACCACGTTGTTGTCAGCCTGGGCTTGGCGCACATTAATGTTGAAAGTTCTGGCGCATGCGGCTTGTTGCTTTTGCTGAGGCTGCTGCTGCTGGTGTTGCTGCTGTTGGGGCTCTTGTTTCACAACCCTGTTCGGGCAAATGTTCGCGAAGTGGCTGGGATCACTACATGCGAAATAGAATTGGGCATTGACCGCGGGTGCCTGAGCCGCTTGTTGGCCTTGCGGGGCTGGGAGCAGAGCTTGATGAGCAGTGGCTTGAGCTGGTGCTTGACGAGGACCAGTACGATAATTAGCGGTGAAGTGGTCGTACATGTTGCAGTGAGCGCATAAGCGACAGGCGAGACCCACCGGGTGATGATAAGAGCATGTCGGGCAAGCCGGCTGGGGGCCTGTGTATGCACGCTTTGCAGGTGGTGCATAAGTAACTGGTGCTGGACGGTGATGGTGCTGCTGCTGGGCCAGTATGGCCTGAAGAGGAGCATCGGTGGTGGTGACAACACTGTTCTTGTTGCTGGAGCTGCTGTTGTTATTTTTCTTCTTTTGGCGTGAGGACTTGGATGTCTGAGCGGCGGCGGTTTCGGCAGTTGGTGCGGCGGTGACTTGGTGCAGGCTCTTCGAAGTTTTATCCCAAAAACCAGCTTTTACCCGCTTGTCGTTGATTTCGGCGGCAAGCAAGCAAGTTTCTTCAATCGTTGCTGTCTTTGCGGCATGCACAAAATCCGCAACACAGTCGGGTAGGGCTCGAATGTATTTCTTGTTCGCCATGTCGGACGTCTTCACTTGATCGGGACATATAATGCTGAGCTGCTTAAAGCGAGCAGTCAGGGCAGCGTTGTCACCATCCTTCTGCTTAATGTTCTAGAATTCGTCCTCCAGCTTTTGGCATTCATGGGGAGGGAAAAATTCATCCATCATGATGGCCTTCAACTCTTCCCATGTCAGCTCATAGGCTGCATCATTTCCGTGTTTGTTTCTCTCGGCCGTCCACCAGTCTAATGCGCGGGACTGGAAGACGCCGGTAGCGTTTAGAGTACGGAGATTTTCCGGACATCCACTCTGGCGAAGAGTGACTTCGACGGAATCGAACCATTGAAACATAGCCGTCGGGCCATCTTCTCCAGTGAATTCCTTTGGACCGCATGCCTTGAACTACTTGAAGCTGAAAGCAGTCTTGGTAGCAACCTTAGGAGCTTCGGTTCTGGACTCCTCAGATGATTTGCTAACATTCTCATAAATCTCACTCACAATCTGGGGCACAACCTTGGCCACTTGTTTCGCGAGGATGGCAGCAAG
The DNA here is from genome assembly GCA_030545235.1 of Helianthus tuberosus. Taxonomy (NCBI): domain Eukaryota; kingdom Viridiplantae; phylum Streptophyta; class Magnoliopsida; order Asterales; family Asteraceae; genus Helianthus; species Helianthus tuberosus. The sequence continues at coordinate 180,020,199 of CM060452.1, read as the reverse complement.
GCGTTTGTCCCTCTGTTCTTGGCGTGAGAGTCGTGGGTGACGAGGTCCAGATGATGGTCCAGTTGACATTGTCTGCAACAGACATCGTCATAGGTCTCAGACACATCATAATCGAATCTCACCTCACACGTCTAATACTTACTAAAGCTCAGGAACACAATGTAACACGTATCACATAAACACATAGGCATATAACCACAGATTCACATAAACACAGAAACACATAAGCACGTAGGGCACAGAATCACAGAAGCACATACACATGTAATCACAAGATGCAGTCAGAATACAGAAACCTATTATTCAAAGTCTACGAATGTTCGAGAATAGTGACCGTGTATAACTTGTCGAGTAGTATAGTATAAGCATATAACGTAGCATGAGGTCGTCCATAATTTAGCGATTTATCAGCGTTTTGAGATAGAAAAGCAATGCGTGTCGATCGAAGTGAAAGCAAAAATCGAATAAATCTCCAAAATTCAAACACATAAACAGGTAAACACACATACAAGCATATAAAATCGACGAATCACCAGAGTCAGCAGTTGCGGGCTCAGAATCGAAACACACAAAAATCGGGAAATAGATCGTCTGCGGCTATTAGACATTGACTATCCAAAGTGATTCGACTATTCTTAAGGACTTGTCGTACATGCTTTGACCTTCAGGACGGTGCCTTTGCCTCGATTCTTGGGCGTTTGGCACGCATCCCTTTAGTTATACCGTGACTTCAGGTCGTTGGAGTTCGTCGAGACTTTGGTGAGAGTTTTTGTAAAACCAAGTAAAGGTCGGAACAAGTCATCAAGGTTAGGGTTTCTCCCCTGGCTTAACAACTTCGTTCCTGTTTTGATAGAATAAAGGAGAATTATGCGTCAAAGTATGGATTTCACTCCTGGTTCAACGCAAATTCTCGTGTTTATGGATAAAAATAGGACTCGATCAAGCAATTTAGTCAAGAGTTTGCGGTTTTCACACCTAATCTCGACTTAATCGCTCATTCATATTTGAAAATTCGAGTGTAGTGATAGTGTAGCATAGGCGAGAATAGCGGAAAATAGCAGTACGCTCACACATAATCCCCACTGGACATGCACGAGTCGGTCTGTTGGTTCCTAACTATAGACTAGGTCTCTAAGACTTCGACTCAGACTAGGTCGAGTCTTGCCTAATTCCCTATAGTTATGGCTCTGATATCAATCTGTCACACCCCAACCGATGGCGGAAACATCAGGGCATGGCACTAAGCGAAACAGATTGTCCAGAAGTTTCAATAACAATTATCATTACCAATTAATTTAAAGTAACATGTCCAATACCATGTCTTAAAAGGCAAACAAATTATTACAAACAAATCTAGTCAAATAGTTCTGTTCCGACAACTCAGATTCTTATTACAGACAATTGTTTATTGTTGACCTAGGTCTTTCCTAGCCTCGATTTCACACCACAGAAAGCAATTAAGCATCCTAAGCACCTGTCACATACGTTAAAGTAAAAGTCAATACACATAGTGTAAAGGTGAGCATACAAGTTTGATAATAGCATATAGAGTTCGAAAGCGTTACGCATAACCAGCTTGTACACAGAGTGAAATGAGGCATGTTAGTTATCGACATGAACCTATCGATACCAATGACTGCGGGTTGACTGCCCAAGGCAGTTCGCGATACATTCTCACCAATGTGAGCCATGTAGGTAATTGTCCTTAACAACCCCTGAGTGAACAGGTGCTGAGTCCAAACTAATAGTACTATCGTTGCTAAGGCAGGTAGACAGCATACCATGTGTAAACATAACAAACAAGCATTCATTAAGTCACGTATAACATGCGGTAACGGTTTGCGTTTAAAGTATTGCGTAGTGTGTTCGATGTGATTTAGTATAAGTAACGTACGTAACACCCAAAAGTGCGTAAAGCAAAAAGGGATCGAGTATACTCACAGCGATTGATGGATTGAAGGGAGCGCTAGAGAGTAGGGTTAGCCTGATCAGAACGATAGCATAAAGATAAGCGACACGTAAAACGATGCAAAATGCAAGTAGCTCGGACAACAGTTCGATCGGATGGTAGTTCGATCGGACAGCCGGTCTTGCGGGTGGCAGTTCGTTCGGACAGTAGTCCGGTCGGACAGTAGTCCGACCGGATGACTGTTCGAGTGGGTTGTTTTTTCCTTTGAGAAGGATGTGTTTGTGTATGATGGCTTGACTTTTGAAGTTTTCGTTGTAGCATTTGAAAACATTGAAGTATCTCTACCTTTCAAGTCGGTCGATCGGACGGTTGTCCGATCGGACGGCAACCCGATTGGTTGGGCACTTTAGTGAGAACAAGTTCACAGTAGGTTGTCACTCGATCGGATGGTTGTTTGTTCGGGTGGCATCCTTTGTAAATTGAACATGTTGAAAATTGTTTAGGTGTTGAAGTTTCGAAACATCACATATTCGGATGGTCGGTCGATCGGGTGGTAACTCAATCGGACGGCAATCCGTTCGGTGTTCCAAACTTCTTGAAGCTTGATTTAAAACTAAAAGTGGGGCCAAGGTGCAAGCCGTACGGGTGGCCAGTCGTTCGGCTTGGCTGTCCGGTCAGACGGCACTCCGTCCTGGTTGACCTGTTCGTCTTACACTTGGTTGTTTTTTGATAGTTTGTTCGTTTTATCGAGATGCGTTGATATCGTGCTAACCAACAGAACCCCATCCTAAGCCCTAGTGACCCGATTGAACAGGAACCACCCAAGTTCAGTCAGTCCACCGGTTCAAGATGATTGTTCTTGGTTAACCCGAAATTGATAATCTCGTGGGTGGAATACGGATCTTGAACCAAGACAACTACAATAATGAGTAGTAGGCCGGCACAAGTTCCGATTCTATCGGTTTTGAGTGCATTGAGTGTAAAAGAGTTGAAAGAAAGTTGGAAAACCATCTTTCAATCCTTTTTCTTGTGAACATGTTTAGATCTATGAAAGATCCTTGTTAGTTTATGTGGAAATCGGTTAGATCCAAGTTGTTTTTGGTGGATTGAGGCCAAAACATGAAGTTCTTCAAGAACGCATGATGACGTCATCCTAGAACACCTTGAATCTTGATGATTTCACGGTTAAAAGTTAAGATTCAAAGGATAGAAAGGTGTAGGAGTGCGTGTAGATTAAGGAAGTACAAGATTTAGGACGAGATCTTACCGGATAGCGGGAAATCAAAGAAAAAGCGAGGTTGGAGCACTGGTCAGACGTCACTTACCAAAAGTAGAAAGTATTAAAGTGACAAGGGGTATTTATAGGGTTACCCAAAGTGGAAAGGAGTGGGGAGGGGCTGGTCGCTCGGTTAGGGAGTCTGATCGGTCGGCTGGTCGCCTGGTCGATCAGTCACCTCGTTCGAGTGTTTGGCGCGACGAGTTTTGCTGTTTCGGTTTCGATTGCGAGCGTTGCGATGCGATAGAGTTTCCTAGTAAAATTACTTTTAATCCCAACCACTATATCTCGCACTATCTCTTTTCCACCAATTATTATATCATTTCGATTGCGATTGAGTTCGATTGCGTTTCGATTGATTCCCACACATAACGTAAATAAACATCCACAAGTAACACATAAGGCACACACACACGTATAACAATAACCAAAATGCGTATTTCGAGTTGCGAGTGCGATTGCGATAGCGATAAAGCGATTAAACATGCGATTATTAATATATACTCCACATAATACAACTAAAGCGAAAATAAAATAAACTAATTACAAGTCAAAGAAGTCAAAACAGGAATTGAGCAATGAGAGACAGATCGCAATTAGCAATATTTTCTTCCTTTGACCTCAATCTTGACTTATACTTTGACTTTCGAAACACGGGGTGTTACAATAGGATTCACTAGGTCGCACGAACCAGCATATGCCAGGTCGCACGGACTGGCCAGTTCGCACGAACTGGTCACTTCGTGTGAACCTGCTGGTTCAGACCTGTTTCCCGTTTTTCTCGAACAACGTGTCTTGGTCTATCTATCTAGTTACATGACTCGATACAAGACGAAGTCAACAGACATATGCACTAATAAATGCTTATGGTTTTTTGGGATATGCATATATTTGCATATGAACACGTTGGTCGAAGTTTGTTTACTTCATGTTTAGGTACAATGTCCATATATGGATGATGTTAAGTTTTTGGAACAATATATAAGTATATGTATGAATGTTAATCATCTAGTTTATGTGTTGCATTCAACTAAAGAAAAAATTAGTACTCAAATCCAAAAAATCATAATTAAAAATTGTCTATAACATGAGCAGGTAACATATAAAATGTTTTGAACATACCTGATAATAAATATTAACCAGAAGCCTTGATATGATAAGCAACAAAAGAATCAAACAATAGGGAAATGCGTGTAAACTTCTTCTTCTAAGATTTGACAAGAAAAAACCACAACTATAGTGAATAGATTAAAAAACCACAAAGAGAGTGAATAGACTTGAATGTTTGTATTTATAGACAACATTAAAAGTATTTATAGAAAGTCGACAAATTAGGAATATTAAGTATAGATTATAGGATATTATTTGATTAAAAAATCAAATGATAAATATATGAATACGTATATTTTTAGGTTATCATATTTGATACTATAAAATAATATCTTATAAAAATTAATTAACTTTTTACATTACAAAATAGATATAAAGAAATATGAATAATTTCTTAGGATTATACTGTTTCACGAGTTGTCGATTTTAATCGCACGTTCCTAAAACTGAGAAGCAAAATAGATATATATTATTTTGATTATAACTAAGAACCATGTAGCGATGATTTGAAATAGAGAAGTATGGCAAACAATAAATTATGATAGAACAGACGTAAAGTACGATTATCCCATAGGCAAAAAACCAAATTATTTGATGTGAACAAAGCTGCTAATTGTCATCATCATAAACTTGATAAACAGTACGTTGTCCATTTTCAATCATCACCATCTCCTCCAAAACGTTTACATTTTTTTTAGTTAAATGTCGATCATCAAACGTATAAAGTTCAATGAGTTCACGCGGCCACAATTCCAGCAAAACAGACGAAGTAATGAACAAACCTTGGTGTTGGAGCATTTCCTGAAAAAACAGATCATAATCAAATGACATTAATAACATAAAAACTTGTTAACAAAACTAATTGTGATTTAATGTAAAGACTATAACACAATAAATACTACCAGATAATCTTCAACATAACAACCACGTTTGAAAGAAAATTCAAAAGATGATAGGCCATCAGGCCATTATTTAGATACTAACTTGAAACGATGTATTGATTTCGTATCGATCTTGATTAAAATATGGAAAAGTATCAGGTGAAAAGGAAGCTCAACCATTGTATCTTTAATACCTAAAACATTATAAAAACACATCAAAAATAATCGTTTTAACAAAAATAAAAAAGTTTAAATTATGAAAATGACTTGTGATATCTATGTTTATGAACACAGAGAAGCTTTTGATGAACATAATAAGAGTAATACCTTAATGAGTTTCTAAGATGTTATTGCATGAATGATTTAGAAGAAGGCTCATGATGTTATATATAACAAATCAAGATATCAAATATATAATTGATCATGTGTAGAATGTTTTCCATTATTGTGAGATTTAAAAAATAATATTAAGTTAATATTATACTATGTATTTTTTTTTAAATATTATGTATAAGAATAAACCTATAGATTTAAATATAATATTTTCGGTTAAACAAACTCGATTATATTTAATTGTGATAACTTCTGAATATAGTATGTTATTTACATAAAATCAATGAATGGCATTTAAATATAATATTTTCGGTTAAACAAAATTTGCCTTTAAGAAGTTTTTTTTAATTGTTATTTTTAGAAGATGATTCGTATGAAATAATGTAAAACAATGAAGATATCAAATATAGAATTGATTATGTTTAGAATATTTCGTCCATTATTATGAGATTTAAAAAATAACATTAATAAAAACGACATTCAATTGTGATATGAGTTAAATATAGTATGTTATTTAAACTAAATCAGTTTATGGAATTTAAATATAGTATTTCCGGTTCACATATAATTTTGTTACAAAGATTTTTTAAATTCTTATTTTTAGAAGATTTAATAAGGTCAAACATCCTTTATTACATAAAAATGGAAACAATTAACATTGTTATACGATTAACTAAATTTAAAATTGGGAACAAAATACTATGTTATTTAAATTAGATCAATCAATGGAATTTAAATATAGTGTTTTCGGTTAAAATATAATTTTTTACAAAGATTTTTTTTAAAAATAGAAACGTATGTGTAATCATTACCATTAGTATCATATTAACTAAAAAATAAATAAGTAGTATTGATTCAATATTATTTACAAAACATTTACCACAAAACAAACCAAATGACAATATATATAAAAATTAAGAAAAAAATAATATCCATTCAAATACCAGATTAATAGTCAAAGGAATATATTTATATAATATTAAAGAGAAAGGTCAGTGGCAAAAGCCACCTACCCTTTCTCTTTTAATCTCTTAATACACTATCTTTTCTTCCAATCATTTCTTCTAGATCCTTCTACTTCTCCTCTCATCGCCTCTTCTTTGGTCTCCCTCCTCAGTCACCGCCACAACACAACAACAAAACCATCAACATCAACGTTTCCGTTCTCTCTCTAAAAAAACTTAAAACTCCGACGAACCCCTAGGGTTCCGATGGTAGCTGTGGCGAAGATCCGGTAAGTTTCTTTCCCCTGCATGTTACTTTTCAGTTAGATCCGCAGTCAATGATGTCTGATCGGTTGATTTTTGTTAAACCGATGAATATGCAACTTATGTTTAATCGTGATTATCATTCATAGATGTTAATGGTAAGCATAGGTTAATGCTTCATGACGGGTGTCGATATTGAAAAGGAAAGAGGGCTAGCGACTGAAGAATCGTGTTTAATGTACGTTCAATGTTAATTTATGATTCCTACGTCCATCTTTTTGTTCGATTGTGAATTGTACTATATGTGTTAGAATTGTTATTTTTGTTAGTGTGTTGGTTTTATGTGATTTGGGAATCTAGGGTTTCTGTTTGTTCAATTTACAAGTTAGGGTTATTTTTTTTCTTTAACAATTTAGGTGAAATTCAGATCTGTATTGCAATTAGGTAGGTAGAGATCATTGCTTTGGTTTTAGATGTTGCACTTGGTTATATAAGATTTGTATTATTATGTTGATACATATATTTTTTCTAAATAGTTTATACAATTATCAGTCTGTGAAAGAGGAATCATAGCATGATGAGCCAGAGCCACATTACATAAAGCTTATTTTATTGTTGAGCCGAAACTCGTTTATTTAGTTTATTTCTCGATTTGAGTTTACTTTTACGTATTCAGTTTGCCATAAACTGTTCCTAAGTTGAACTTTATTTTAGATCGGAAAAATGTTAACTATTGGTGTAATTATAAGGCACAAATTAGCGTACTGTGCAAGTTAGAGGATTATACTCTTTAGACAATGAACTAGGGTCCAAGTTGGGGTTTTATATTGGCCAGAAGGAATTATTTTAAGACAAAAACATTTTATGAGGTTCCTTTCATTATACATGTTGTTTGTGTTTTTTTAGTTTTTTGGTGGACTAAGCATAAAGGAAAGAATAAAGGTTGTTTAAAAAAAGAAAAGAAAAAGAAAGAATAAAGAAAGTAAAACCTCATATGTCACGGCCCCCGTCCCGGTGTTACCCGGTCCAGGAGCCGCGGGACAGAAAACCCGTGGTAATTATTATTTGAGTTGACAGCGGAAGTTTAGCAGGATCGTTTAAAACTTGAAAATGCCCAATTATTTTATTTCATAATTTGGGATAAACCCCGTAATTTACAATAGAGGAATTTCATGAGGAAATTCCCTGTTTTACAAAACATGTTTATTTATTTAACTGAGCCACCACTTCAAGCTTTATTAGTGCTCCGTAGCACTTTTCCTTGATTCACAGTAGGTCACCTGAAACATGTTTTAAAAATATTTTATTAGCGGAGAAATACTGGCGAGTCACTCAATTTTGATAAAACGACACATAGTTATGAAATACAGCATAAGAGCGATTACAATGGCTACTATCTTATTTTTATCTGGCGCCGTGTCACACCCTGGTGACGATGGTCATACCACTATTGGGTCCTTTCACCCAAGTAGTGATGATTATCACTGTTAGGTTGATGAACCTAACCGTGAGAAATTAGTAATGTTCAAAATACCCCACTAGCCAGTGATTCAAGATAACCAAGACTTAATCCCTGTAATTATAACTTTTGAAAATAATTGGAGTATTGTAAAACATTGTTGATAAAAGAGAATGACTCACATTGCAAGTTTAAACGGGCATAGTTTAGCCTACTGATAAGACTTGTAACCTAGTTTAAATAACAATGCACACGAAACTAGGTAAGTAACTTAATACAACATTTATGATAAGCTCACGAGATAAAAACCCTCACGACGAATGACAAAGTATAGCCTTGATTTGGGCAGCACTTAAACATCCATCGGTTTGGTTTCAATCGATCGGACATTGTATCATAGTAGTGATCGAGTTAATACCCCGTAATCGTAGCAGCGTTTCCCTACTTAGAACTTCGATTTTTAGCAGTAAACTTCGTTTTTGATTGAGAATTTCGAACACAGATGAAAGCCCATGCCCTGATCTATTTATAGCAACTTTTTGGGTTTTACGCGGCCCGCGTAACCCACCCTTAAAACTTACGCGGCCCGCGAGGGCCACCTAGTCTACGACTAGGGCTAGCGTGTCACACCTAGGTCTGCCACGTGTGCGACACGTGGCCTGTATCGCTTATCCGGTCAACTTTGAGTTGACGCGGCCCGCGTGAAAACCAATTTTCTCAATTTCTTGGTTTTTCATGCACATTAGGGTTTCAGGGGTCCGGGTTTTCACTTACGGGTCGTTTTTGGACGTTTTTGCAGATCCTTACATCCTCCCCACCTTATTTAAAATCTCGTCCTCGAGATTTATTGAAATAAGTGAGGATACTTTCGCTTCATCTCCGATTCCAGCTCCCAGGTGTATTCCGGTCCTCTTTTTGAGTCCCACTTGACTTTGACTAGTACCAATCTTTTGTGTTTGAGAAACTTGACCTTTCTGTCTTATATCTGAAGCGGTTTCTCAACAAATTTTAGCTTTTCATTTACCTCTATATCTTGAAGAGGTACTACCAGGGATTCGTCAGATAGACATTTCTTGAGGTTGGATACATGAAAGACGTCATGTACCCCGGCTAACTCTTCTGGTAGCTGTAAGCGATAGGCGACCGGTCCTATTTTGCTGGATTACTGGGAATGGTCCTACGTACCTTGGACTTAGTTTTCCTTTCTTACCAAACCAAACTACTCCTTTCCAAGGAGAAACTTTCAAGAGTACCCTGTCTCCAATTTGAAATTCTAGTGGCTTGCGTCGATTGTCAGCATAACTCTTCTGGCGATCTCGAGCCGTCTTTAGTCTTTCCTTGATTTGAGTTATCTTGTCGGTGGTTTCTTGTACGATTTCAGGACCTGATAATTTATTTTCTCCTATTTCTGCCCAACAAACTGGGGTTCTACACTTTCGTCCATACAGTGCTTCGAACGGGACAACTTCGATGCTTGAATGATAACTATTATTATAGGAGAATTCGATTAAAGGTAAATGGTTGTCCCAGTTTCCTCCAAAATCTATAACACATGCTCTAAGCATGTCTTCCAGGGTTTGGATAGTTCTTTCACTCTGTCCATCTGTTTGGGGATGGTAAGCTGTACTCAAATTTAACCGTGTCCCCATGGCTTCTTGGAAACTTGTCCAGAAATGTGAAGTGAAGCGACTATCTCTATCCGATACAATGGAGAGTGGGACTCCATGTAAGGATACTACCTCGTCTATGTATAACTTGGCTAACCTTTCCATGCTAAAGGTTTCCTTCATAGGTAGAAAATGAGCTGATTTGGTTAATCGATCCACAATTACCCAAATCGCGTCATTACCTTTCCTGGTTTTGGGCAACTTAGTAACAAAGTCCATGGTTATAAGTTCCCATTTCCATACAGGCATTTCTAACTGTTGTAGTAGACCTGAGGGTTTCTGGTGTTCTGCTTTAACTTGTGAACAAGTAAGACACTTAGATACATATCTAGCTATGTCCTTTTTCATTCCTATCCACCAGAAGTTATTTCTTAAATCTTGGTACATCTTATTATTACCAGGATGCATGGTATACCTAGATTTATGGGCTTCCTCTAAAATCTTATTTCTTAATTCTCCTTGCTTAGGTACCCAAATTCTTTTCTTATGGAATCTCCAAATTCCATCACTTCCTTGCTCTAATTCTTTTACTTGTCCTTTCATTCCTTCAGCATCATCCTTGATTGTTATCTTCTGAATATTCTTCAGTTGTTCCATTAAGTCGAGTTGTAAACTTAATCTAAGAGCACGAACTCGCTTTTGCTTTTTATGATACTTACGACTTAAGGCATCTGCAACTACGTTTGCTTTTCCTTCGTGATATTGAATATCACAGTCGTAGTCACTTAGAATTTCCATCCATCTTCTTTGCCTCATATTTAATTCTTTTTGCCCAAATATGTATCTTAAACTCTTATGGTCTGTATAGACTGTAAACTTACTTCCATACAGATAGTGCCTCCAAATCTTAAGGGCAACAATTATGGCTCCTAACTCTAAGTCATGAGTCGTATAGTTTTCTTCGTGCTTTTTCAATTGCCTTGAGGCATACGCAATTACCTTCTTGCGTTGCATTAGCACACATCCTAATCCTAGCTTAGAAGCGTCACAGTAGACTTCAAAATCTTCTGTTCCTTCTGGTAAGGCAAGAATTGGGGCGTTTGTTAACATTTGCTTTAAAATCTTAAAAGCCTCTTCTTGCCTAGGTCCCCATTCAAACTTAACCGATTTACAGGTTAGCTTAGTTAATGGCACAGCTATCCTGGAAAAATCCTTAATAAACCGTCTATAGTATCCGGCTAATCCTAGAAAACTTCTAATTTCCATAGCTGATTGCGGAACCTTCCATTTGGTGATCGCTTCTGTTTTGGAGGGATCTACGTGAATACCTTCGTGATTCATCATGTGTCCTAAAAATTGTACCTCTTGTAGCCAAAATTCACACTTCGAGAATTTGGCATAAAGCTTTTGCATTCTTAACAAAGTTAAGAGTGCATGCAAATGCTCACAATGCTCATCCTGACTTTTGGAGTAAATAAGTATATCGTCGATGAAGACAATTACGAATTTATCCAAGTACGGTTTACAGATCCTATTCATCATGTCCATAAATGATGTAGGAGCATTTGTTAGTCCAAAGGGCATAACTGTAAACTCGTAATGACCATACCTAGTTCTGAAAGCAGTTTTAGGTATGTCTTCTTCTTGCACTTTCAACTGATGGTATCCGGAGCGTAAATCTATCTTAGAAAAATATCTAGCTTCTTGAAGCTGATAAAAAAAAATCATCAATCCTAGGTAATAGGTATCGATTCTTTATTGTAACTTTATTCAATTCCCTGTAATCGATACACATTCGCATCGAACCATCTTTCTTTTTCACAAACAACACTGGAGCTCCCCACGGGGATGAACTAGGTTGTATAAATCCTTTGCTAAGCAATTCATCTAAGTGCTTTTTCAATTCTAGCATTTCGATAGGTGCTAACCGATAAGGTGCCTTGGCTATCGGTGTAGTACCAGGAATTAGATGAATTCTAAATTCTACTTCCCTATCGGGTGGTAATCCAGGTAGTTCTTCTGGAAATACATCTGGGTATTCTGATACTATTGGAATTTCTTTAAGTTCTTTGCCTTTAGTGTTAATGATTACCGAAATCATATACACTATTTCTTGTTTTCTTGAATAACTGGCCACTTTCATTACTGAAATGAATTTCAGTGGCTTACGTGGCTTATCTCCTGTAATCACCACTATTTCTCCTGTGGGTGCATGAATATCTATGGAATTCTTATCACAGAGGATTCGAGCATGGTTGGCTACTAACCAATCCATTCCTAATACAACATCGAATCCAGCTAAATTCATAGGTAACAGGTTTGTAGAAAATTTATGGCTTAAGAGTTCTATCCTTCCTTCCCGCAAAACCTTATCTATTTTAACAGAATTCCCATCTGCCGTTTCAACAGTAAAGATTTGTCTAAGGTTGGTTAAGGGTAGTTTAAGAGCTTGGCAGAATGAAGTATTTATAAAACTTTGGTTTGCACCAGAGTCAAATAATACTTTTGCATAAACATCATGAACTAGGAACGTACCGGCTATCACTTCTGGGATGAGTTCTGCTTCTTGAGTAGTCAGCTGAAAGGCTCTTACGTTCTTTTTATTAGCTCCTTCAGCTGGTTTGGCCTTGTTGTCCGCTGGTTTAACCAATTTAGGGCAGTCTGGTCTAAAATGTCCAGCTTCTCCACAGTTGAAGCAGATTGTTGATTTCTTCCTCCTGCAATCTTCTTCTTGATGTCTCGGAATTTTGCAGAAATTGCAATACCCTTTGCATTTTCCAAAATGCTTTCTTTTGCAGGTACTGCAGAATGGAGCAGTAGAAGATTGCCCGGTTCCCTTTTTCTTGAAATTACTACTATTACTCACACGAAATCCTTGGGTAATCTTTTGGGCCACTTCCTTCTTCCAATTTTCTTCTCTTGTGCGTACCAGCCCGTCGGTTAGGGTGTTGGCTAATTCCACAGCATCGTCAATAGTGCGGGGTCTTGAAGCTTTGACAATGTCACGAATTTCGCCAATCAAACCCCAGATATAGCGAGAAATAAGTACCGGTTCTGGCGAAGCCAAGGTTGGTACAATTCTAGCATACTCGAAGAAGGTCGAAGTATACCCTCGACAGTCTACATCTATCATCCGGTGGTTCAGGAACTTATTTGTCATTTGTTCCTTCTCGTATTCGGGACAAAATTTTCTTTCCACCAATCTTTTAAATTCTTCCCAATTCATGGCATAAGCTACATCGCTTCCCTTGGCTTGTAGTACCGTGTTCCACCATTCTAGTGCCCCTTCTTAAAAAAGATGCGACGCGTACATGACCTTGTCTTCCTCGGCACATTTCCTTATTTTAATTACTGCTTCGGTTTTCTCTAACCAACGCAGTGCTGCAGTTGCCCCTTCATTGCCTGCAAATTCGATTGGTTTACAGGCAAGAAATTCCTTATAAGTGCAACCAGGTGTTGCAGCTTTCATTCTCTTAAGAAATGGGGCTTGCATTATATCGTCATTATTATTGTTGCCGCCTCCATTTACATTATTACTGAAGTTATCATCACGAGTATGTTTGCTATGAGTAGGTGGTGGAGGTTCAATTGGATTTCGGGCAGCAGCAAGGATTGCTGGAATAGCATTTGCTATTCCCTGGGCAACGATGTTTTCTATATCTTGTCTGTTAAGAAATTGATCTTCATTGTTTTGCTCGGATTGGTTAACTTCGTTAACTGGTTCATTACCAGCGTGTTCCATCTGGTAATTAATAATATATATAAGTTATTAACACAAAATAAATAACAATCACACAATAAAATAATCGCACATAATCATGTCAACATGTATAGCCAAAATTGTCGACTTTGCGACTTCCATATTTTTATATATTTTAGTATGCATTCATACACACCAAATATTTTACAAAATTTTTATTTTAGGTTATTTTACATGATTATATTTTTATTATTATAATTATTATTATTTTCTTATTATTAAACATGTAACCACAGCACCACACACGATCCCATCAGCTGGTACTTCAGAAACGACGTTCCCTCTCATCGTATTTCCATGATATCCTCTCCCCCACTTCTCGGATTCTATTTCCTGCGTCCACCAGCTCCTCGCCATAGTGGCGGAGTTCAGCCAGGTTTTCTGTGCTCATAGGTGGATGTAGTGGAGGCTCAGGGTCAAATTGGGGGAAAAAGGTATTAGGGTTATTTAAAAGATTCTGAAATTGCCAGTCAGTTGTCCACCATTCTTCCAGTTCTCCTGGTAGAGGTCGGGGGTGGATAATAGGATCTGGGATAGCAGGTTCCAGATTAACTGGAAGTTGTGCTTCCGCTGGGTAATAGAAGAGGTTTTCACCGGCAGGTCCGATGAGGTCACTATTTGGCAGTTGGCGGTCCAACTCCTCCCAGGGTGGCATTTCCTGGGCTTGTCCTGAACTTTCTCCGATTTCTATTCCTTTGCCTTTATCCTTGGGATCCTCAATCTTTATAACTTTCTGTACTGCTGGTTTCTTACTACGCACACGCCTCCAGCCTACGAGTCTTCTTCTCTTTTTCAGTTTTGGTTTCTCCTGAGGTTGGGCTTGGAATACCATTGGCTCTTCAGTATCAGCCTGGTAGCCAGTGAAGGTACCGGTGATATCCATATCTGTGCTACAGATAGTAAAGTTTCGGAGTGCCTCCGATAGTTCATTCATGCTGTTAGCATACATGAAGAAACACATAAAATTTTAAATTAAAACTTTGTAAATTAAATTTTCACAGAATCACAGAATGGCAATCTAAAAATTAAGTATTTCTAAATACTTAATTGGCTTAAATCAGTGGCTCTGATACCACCTTTTTCTGTCACGGCCCCCGTCCCTGTGTTACCCGGTCCAGGAGCCGCGGGACAGAAAACCCATGGTAATTATTATTTGAGTTGACAGCGGAAGTTTAGCAGGATCGTTTAAAACTTGAAAATGCCCAATTATTTTATTTCATAATTTGGGATAAACCCCGTAATTTACAATAGAGGAATTTCATGAGGAAATTCCCTGTTTTACAAAACATGTTTATTTATTTAACTGAGCCACCACTTCAAGCTTTATTAGTGCTCCGTAGCACTTTTCCTTGATTCATAGTAGGTCAGCTGAAACATGTTTTAAAAATATTTTATCAGTGGGGAAATACTGGCGAGTCACTCAATTTTGATAAAACGACACATAGTTATGAATTGCAGCATAAGAGCGATTACAATGGCTACTATCTTATTTTTATTTGGCGCCGTGTCACACCCTGGTGACGATGGTCATACCACTATTGGGTCCTTTCACCCGAGTAGTGATGATTATCACTGTTAGGTTGATGAACCTAACCGTGAGAAATTAGTAATGTGCACAATACCCCACTAGCCAGTGATTCAAGATAACCAAGACTTAATCCCTATAATTATAACTTTTGAAAATAATTGGAGTATTGTAAAACATTGTTGATAAAAGAGAATGACTCACATTGCAAGTTTAAACGGGCAGAGTTTAGCCTACTGATAAGCCTTGTAACCTAGTTTAAATAACAATGCACACAAAACTAGGTAAGTAACTTAATACAACATTTACGATAAGCTCACGAGATAAAAACCCTCACGACGAATGACAAAGTATAGCCCTGATTTGGGCAGCACTTAAACATCCATCGGATTGGTTTCAATCGATCGGACATTGTATCGTAGTAGTGATCGAGTTAATACCCCGTAATCGTAGCAGCGTTTCCCTACTTAGAACTTTGATTTTTAGCAGTAAACTTCGTTTTTGATTGAGAATTTCGAACACAGATGAAAGCCCATGCCCTGATCTATTTATAACAACTTTTTGGGTTTTACGCGGCCCGCGTAACCCACCCTTAAAACTTACGCGGCCTGCGAGGGCCACCTAGTCTCCGACTAGGGCTAACGTGTCACACCTAGGTTTGCCACGTGTGCGACACGTGGCCTGTATCGCTTATCCGGTCAACTTTGAGTTGACGCGGCCCTCGTGAAAACCAATTTTCTCAATTTCTTGGTTTTTCATGCACATTAGGGTTTCAGGGGTCCGGGTTTTCACTTACGGGTCGTTTTTGGACATTTTTGCAGATCCTTACATCATACTTGCAAAATTAATTTTATTATTGAAAACTAGCTTGGTTCAAAGTGGGTAGCTGTTCAACCAATGAACTAACAACCCGCGTTAGTTCTTACTATTAACATTGTGATTACCAAACTAAGTTCTGTTTAAAATGTTTTTAAGTAATTTTGAGAATAATGAATGTTTTTGGCCGTCATAAAACTAATCATGTGATTAAGGCTACTATTAGGGTGAAGATTATAAAATTAATGGTGTATATATATAGTCTGCACTAAAAAATATTTCCAGCCATTTAAAAGATCATTTAGATAACGAAAACCAGTATGTTTTACTTTACTTTTTAGTCAAAAAGGCTACATTCAATAATGAAAATTGACAGCGATTTTTGAAACATGTGGTGACTAGATTAAGCATTCGGCCAAAACATATAAACTGATATAAAATTTGCTTTAGCATGAGTAGGTTCATTGATTATACTACATGGCTGGCAGCATGAGTAGAATTGGCGCCTGGTTGAATAGTATGTGGATCAGCCATCTATGATAGTTGAACACTTGAACCCACCAAAGATGGCCACATGTCCATGCAGGGTTGCAAAACATGCATTTTTTTTCTTCAGTTGCGCCATCTTACATAACAGATCCAATGCTATCGTGTCTTACCGTTGTGTTGCGCCATGTCAGCCTGGAATGCCATGTCCACCCAGTTCAGCTATCTCAGGCGGCTGATTCACTTTACAGTCCACCTTGCTTGCCACATAGGACCAACACCAACACCAACACCATTTCAGTTTAGTTGACCCGAAACTCATTTTTTCTAGTAATATTAATTTTTTTGTGGCTTTAATTGAATCTTATTGTTGTGTTGACTGATTTGAAAATTTTATGTTTCCTGTTGGCTTCGTGGATTATTATACATGTGTGGTAAGTGTAATAACTTTTTGCCTTCCATGTTTGATTCGAATTGTGTGATGACTGCTACAAAAGAGTTTCCCAAGTTTATGACCACCCTCATATAATATGCACATGTTTTATTCTTCTTATATCTGAAAAACCCCTTAAATTCTTTAGTGTTAATCATCAAGATGTTTGTTGACCGAGTAGTAGACAACCACATTGGTGAACTGGGTGTGTTCCGGTCATCTCCTCATTTCCGATGAGAAAATGGTAAAGTGTGTGGTGTACACTTCATCTTTTCGGCGATTTGAAAGACTTTTTTTGCATGTATAATTTTGGGGTAGCTTATTCCAGCGATTTGAAATGCCTGCACTTATACCGTTTTCAAAAATCATAACCGTTATGCATGTTGATGAATGTTTATATATGATGAATGTGTCGTCCGGAGTATCATGCGTTGTTGCTATTGATGACTATTCAAATATTGATGTTTTCGGTTTGCATGATTTTGATCTTGCTGATCTTAAATTGGGCTTTAGTATGTTTAAACAAAAAGTATTTATTTGACGTTCATGATATTGCTTTAAACCTTTAGTAATGTTAAATCTAAACATCATCACATGGAAACATTATGTTAAATATTGAACTTTTATTAACTTACATTAACAAATTTTACTATTTTTATCTTTAGTTGCCCGAAAGATTCAGAGAAGATCATGCTAGCAAGACAAACGGGTCTCGCTAGAAGGCATGTATGTTGATAATCGAGTTGTATATATTCTTTAAAGATTTATGTTTATTGTCTTATAAATCATATTTAATGTGCGTATCAGATTGCAGACTGGTTTATAAACGAACGCTTATGCATGCCTTTGAAAACTAATGGTTGAAATGTACAAAGAAGAGCTCGGTGATGAAGAGGTGAATTGTGAATCTTCACCGGAACAGGCTGCAAATTTTTCATTTTGGTTTGGCTCGATCCACTTTTGATGAAGGAAGCCAAGAATGCGATCTTGAACCAACGCTACGTAGCATGCCGCAACGCGCGCGCGCGCGCGCGCGCGCGGGGGGGGGGGGGGGGTACAAACCTAGTTCGTCTTATTCAGAAACATAAAACTTAAAAATAACATAAAGTGGAAATTCGTTTCGAGACCATACGGATATATCTTTATTTCTCTAAATTTGGGGTGATGAGGTCCAACTTGACAACATCATTTACTTCAACATTCCCAGGACTGTTACGACGTTTAGTAGAAGAACTATCAACAGCATCAACATCATAAACATCTTGAAGGTTACGTTTGATGTTTTCGAACTTTGACTGATCTTGATCATTAACATTAAAATGATTTGGCGTAACACTGTCGCCGATCACAGATTGAGACTCCTGGAAATCAGTCAAACAATACTATAAAATTGGAAATAATCGTTAATTTTGTATTAATTAAAATTTAAATTACAAAAAAATCAAACAACATACCTTTGATAAACATTTAACATTTCCAACAGAATCAGACAAGCATTGAAAATTCGACTCAGACAAATCAGACTAAAAAAATAATAAAAATGTCAGTTATTGAAAACAGCAAGTCTAATAGCATATTTACATGAAAACTATGAATTGGAAAATAAATACTAACCTCATTAGTTTTCCTTTTATTCTCTAGAGTGGAAAGTATGTCCTCATCAAAAGTTAACATTGAAATTCCATAGTTTTCTATCTGGTTAGAAATGTTAAAACTGGAAATTTTGATTTGAAAGGCAAACTTTTTGTTGATCAGCATATCAAACTCAGATGGAAGTGACTGAAAGGCTCATTCGGTGGAACTGTCAACCTATACAAAGTTCTGAAATTTAGTAAATATACATACATATTGTATATTAAAAACTAATAACATTAATCATAATGAATACTAATTGTACCTTTGAGTAAACATCAAGCAGTTCTTTGGCGGTTTTCTTAATAAGCTTAATAGCTTCATAATCAAACAACGTACAAGAAACAGTCCCTGTCGAATCCTGAACCCTTAGAGGTATCTTGTAACTCTTAGATGAAAAAATTACATAATTACAAACAAAAAAACAAAGGGTATAATATTACTTTGTACAAATAAAATTAACTATGAAATATAAACAATACCGATAAACAGGAACAACGTCAACAGCCTCACAATCAGGGTTTATACACTCAAAAGTCTTCTTATCTAAAACATCAAAACTGCCGTCATCTTTCTCAACCAAATGAGATTTCTCTTCAATTTGCTTCTTACAATGATTGCATGATAAATAGTACCAAGGCTTATCATTTGAAATTGCTATAACAGTACCAACAATGATAACCTTTTTCTCCTAATCAGTTGATATAATAATATTTAAGGACAATAATATTATAAAAAAGACCAGAAATAAACATAACTTAATATACATATAGATTTTGTGAAAAGTGTACCTGATCAATTGAAGCAATAAAAGCGGTCAACACAAAGTCTTCAGCATTAAGAAACTCATCTTCTGCATTGGATATCACTTGAGAGCATGACTGTTTACTGGAAGATGATTTAGAAAACTCCTTCTCAAGATACCTATAACAGTAGAATATATTAAAAAAACATATGCAAATTTACATGGGAATCATAAAATAAAAAATATGTACCTGTCTTTGAATTCTTTTATCTCATCGATATCAGAATTTATGAAGACACGGCTTGCTTCAAACATATTAGTAAGGCCAACTTTACTTGATTAGAACGTCCAAGTTTATTAAATGATAAAAAACGATAAAATTGTGTTCACATAATATAAGGAGGTACATATCCATGCAGATATTTAAATCAGCTTGTTGAAATAATTTACAGAATTTAACTTAATACCTTGATAAATGTTTACTGTGCCAAAATGCACAAGAATAACAACATGAGCATGGCAGTCTTTATCATTCATGTACTTTGACAAAGTGACTGCATAGTTTTCCCATAATGTAAAGACCAATCTTCTGATCTCTGTACAATGAATATTTGAAAAATTAACATCAAACATATATATTAATAAAGATATACATATACACATCTATATATCTATATATAAACTCAATACTCGAGATCTTTGTGAGTTATGTTCATTCGTTTGGTTTTAGAGCCATCCTTCCTATTTGCATCTTCAATAGGATAAGAGACAACCACATAACCGATAAAGTCTGTATAATACAAAAATTTGTCAGTAGAAACAACATTTGAATTTATTTAACAGTTAAAAGAAAATGGAAAAACAGTAAATACCTATTGGAGTATTAACTTCAACTTTTTTACTCAACACAGATTTAAAATCAGTGAAACGAAAAAAGTACCGAGGACCAGACCAGTTATCAGTTTTCAGAACAGAAGTGAATGGATACAAAGATAGCTTCTGATCATTTCCAGTAACCTTAATCTTGGTTGTATCTTTGGCTAGTGATGGTTTGTGAAACAATAAACAGTCATCAACAACAAAAAATTTAAGGAACCGTTTGAAAAGTTTATGTAAACAGCTACATTTAATGAACGAACCCTGAAAGAGTAATTATATATAATGACTTTTAGATCATGAACATGGATAACTATGGTTAAACAGGATTATAAATAAGAATTAACAACATTAAAAATTGTTACCTCCTCATCCATCAACAACATGTCAACTCGATAGATCTGATTATCACAACCATTCATTTTTTTTATTCCACAAGGATATGATCTTCGCTTTGATTGTGTAGTTCATAGAGTGAGCATTAAGTGACCTGAACATAGTAATCTTATTGTTCTCCATTTCACTGTTAAATTAAGAAAATGATACGACTAGAAAGTTATGATGTTTTATATGATATTGAATATAAGAATTGCAAAAAGGGTAATGGTTGTACCCTAAAAAGTCGAAAACAAAAGAAGAAGAATGACATAGAATATCAATGTGGAAACTTTTTGAGATGACATCTATATATATAGAATACAATTAGACTAAGTTATGGAATGATTGGAAGTTTTTTTTGGAAGTTATAAAACCGAATTAATATTTATGGTTATTTACAGAAACTAATTTCGGTTACAGTATTAGTTTCCTAATATATCAGTATTGATTAAAAATTTGAAATTATTCGAACAGAGTAAACATTTAGTAAATGTAGCAAACTAAACCAAACAAAGGAATAATAATATTGATGTAGTCAGGATGAGTAAATGAAAAATGACTAAGATTTCGAATTTCAAATTATTACCTAAGCTTCTCACAAATTTCAAAAAATATATGCATTCAATTTGACACATAGACCTCCATAGCCAAGACATTTAACACTTCACAACCTGCGTCTTCATCAACATGCAAAAAAAGATCATATGCAGATAAAAAAACAAACTTCAAATAAAAAGTCAAGTTTCACCGGAAATGATAGAAACAATAGTATACGAATCAAAACCATCAAAACTTACATGTATTCATATCCTGCGTTGCTGAACTTGAATCCCTCAATTGTATGCTCTAGCGAAATTGGCAAACATTAACTATAAGCCAAATTAAAACAAAATTACCAAATGAATTCAAAATTAAGGTACAGGACGATAACAATATACAAAAAAAAATCATGAATAAAACTCACATCAATAAGGACTCGAACCAGCATCGAAATATAGTGAATCAAATGACCCGACATATGATTGTTAAATTCACCTAAGAGTTTCTGATGGAACAAAAAGGATCAATTTTTTTTTTTTACCAAAACTAATACAAAAAGACTCATGTTTTGCACCAGAAATACAAAAAGAAGACGGAGAATAATAGGGCAGCTGTGATGAATTATTCATTTTTGGGATAAGGGTGTGAAAATTGACGAATAGGTTGTCATAACAGTCTTTACCAATATTCCCATTCATCAACATTTACCAATCTAAACAATAAGTGAAGAATAATCATACCTGAATGAAATGAGATTCATAAACGGGTTTCCCAAGATTAGATTAACCAAAGCAAAAGCAGATCTGAAGATGAAATGCTTACCAAAACGACAAACCCTAGCTTCTCAAACCCCCCAAAATTCCTTAAATCTCCACTGTTTCATGTTATAAAACCACAAAACAATCAGAATCAAACGCTCAATCTCGTAAACACGTTCATCGAACATATTACATGAACATATTTTTCGAATTATGAGGTTGATGATGGAAGTCTGATGAAGAATTAGGGACCAACGGCGTTGAAAATTGGTTAGGGTTGAGAGACTACGGTAGAAAGAATGAGAAATTTCACAAATTAGGGTTTTTTAGTTCCTTATATACCCGGGTCAATCCATGCGGGTTTGGATTAAATAAACGGATCCCGTGTAAAAATTAGACATTTCCCTCATTTTCCCGCCAAAAAATCTAGTGTGGTTGCACCACAACGCGACACGTGTCCCAAACCTTATTCGTTTATTATATATATATATAGATATATATAGATTAAGGGATATATTTATGCATTGTAAATCAATAAATGAAAGTGAAATAAGTTACGTTGTAAGAATGTGTAAAAAAGGAAATATAGAAATTAGAATACTAATTGTGATATTGAAATTTCTTATTTAATAGAGGGTAAAATACTATTTTGGCCTGGTTTAAATAGTTTAACCCTTTCAATTCAAAACTTTAGCCCATCCATAATAAGGTGAGTAAAAAACATATAAAAACGTGTCCACTCAGCTGCCAAATCATAAAAACACTATTTCTTTTCCAAAACATAAAAAAACTCACCCAATAAAAAATTTAAAAAACACAAAAAACATATTATTATTTTATTATATTACCCACATCCTCTCCCATTTTTACATGTTTTTCACAAGAACTAATTACTAAAAATGAATTCAAAAAACAAAGTCCCCAATGGTTAAATATGAGAAAAACGCCACATCACCTCCAAAAACAAGAAAACATGTGTTATTGTGAATGCTCTTATAGGATGGCAAAAAAGCCCAAGTCTGACGGGTATATCCGAAACCTGAAACATACGGGAGGAGTATACCCGAAGCCCAATGGGTATGGGCCGGGTACGGGCTTAAAAAAAGAAAAAATCGGGTACGGGTACGGGATTTAGTGATACCCGCCCGATACCCGGCCCATTTACCCGAATAATACCCGAAAGTATAATATTATAGATTTTCATATATACAAACTGTAACACCTCGAAAATTCGTGATCAATGAAATAACGACATGTGTCATATAAGACAAAAGTGATATAAACCCGGATATAATTAAAGATGTATGTCGGGATTTAAAAGTGTTGTCGTGTTAATTTTACACCTCTGAACGACCTCATTATGAATCCCAAGACTAATAAACATCTGGTATATATATTCAAATTCGGTGACTTATAGCAAAAACTGATTCATAATTGGAATGGTGGACTCCTACGAAGAAAAAGCACGGTAAACCTTCTTTAACGACACTTTCTTATGGATTCAAAGAAACATGGCAAAGTGGTAGGGTAAGTAACTGTTAAAGACCCATAATAAGAGGCCCAATACTGTTAAAACAAGTCCCAAATTCGAAACCCACGAGTTGCCCCTTCAAATCCTGAAAGAACAACAAATTTTTGCTTCTGATCACATGCTTGCGCACCGCAAGCACAACCCTTACGGTGCGCAAGGGTTGCCCAGCTCCAACAGAATCGCCTGTTTGCTGTTTAAACGCAATACTCGACCTTTAAACGACTTTCCTCATATTTGGACGACCCCTAAATGACTCCTAGACACTAGGGACACTTGTGGATGAGTTGTGGTCAGTTGTAGACTTATTTGTCAACAATCTATGGAGCCTTGATCACTATATAAAGCCATGAAGTTGCAACTCATTCTTCACACCTTTCTCTTGCCTTCCTGATCATTTCTGGAGCTCAAGACTTCTCTCAAGTGATCTCTGGTCGTTCATAGGACTCTTGTAAGTTTGCTTAACCTTTCTTAGTTAAGTTTTTGCTTAGTTTTAGCTTAAAAGTCAAACCATCGTAATTAACGGTTGACTTAACGATTAATCACTAATGGTCCAGTGATTAGTCAAATTGAAAGTAGTTATAAGTTGGTAATTATGTGGGTAATAAACCCTCAAAAGGGTTCCCCCTGATTCCCACTCTAACTAGGTCAAATGTCGGGTCAAACTTGTTAATAAAAAGTCAACAGGATACTTAATTTCTAATTTAGGCATGATTAG
Source organism: Helianthus tuberosus (assembly GCA_030545235.1). Classification (NCBI taxonomy): domain Eukaryota; kingdom Viridiplantae; phylum Streptophyta; class Magnoliopsida; order Asterales; family Asteraceae; genus Helianthus; species Helianthus tuberosus. The sequence continues at coordinate 179,996,221 of CM060452.1, read as the reverse complement.
CAATGTAGAACACATACAACCTGTTTGATCAGTAATATAACTTGGTAATTAGTGTAAGAACATGTCTAAACATGTTCAACCCGACAATTTACTGTTTAGACCCGGTTCAGAACCGAAAGTCGCAAAACTTTGACTTTTGCTTTGACTTCAGTTCTGACCCGTTTTGGTATGTTTTAGAAATACCTTAGAGCTTCATTTGGACCAGGTTACATGCTAGTATAACCCTCTATGATTATACACCATGGTTCATTAGTTAACCAATTAATACGCATGATTCCGTTAATTGCTCATATGTTGACCATTATGCCCTTTTCACCTTAAAACGTGATTTGTGAAAATGTAAAAGTGTAGAAACCTTAGTTACTGATATATAAACTTGCATGCAAAGTTTGACATCAGTTTGAGGTGTAGTCTGAGAGTTATGCTCATTAGCGTAAATTGAAAGCTTTATGTTAATTAAACGACATAATTAGCGTATGGCCTATCTAAGCCTACTTTTGATACCAAACTTATTGCCCACTGATGTAATATATTATTTTGGGATTTTTAAAGATTTTTAATAAATTTTAGGCTGAGCATAACTTATAGTCATAGGCTTAATCCGGTAATTGTCGGTTTTGCCCTTTCGGGCTATAAAATGAGTTTTACATATCCAATCGACTCCAAACCTTTTGCTACTGATTAGATATGATAAATAAATTATTTTAAGCCTTCTGGAATAATAAAAATATCAGCTTTATGTATCAAACCCGGAAATGGCTTTTAATCGCCTTATTAAGCGTTTTTAACGCATAGTATGTACTAAAACTATTTTAAACATACAAAGGTTGATACCTACTGATATTTGAGGTAAATTATAATATTTTAACAGTAAGCAAAGGTTGTTAAACTCAGACTTCAGTTTTGAGCTTTTCGGCTTATGTGAAATTACCAAAATGCCCCTACGGGGCATAGTTTGTGTTTAAATACGTTTCGGGCATAATAAAAGACATCTTACTGATGTCACAACATATTTGAAGCATATTAACTTAGGAAACCTGTATATGGCTCTAACGGATACCCGTTACGCTTATTACGCGTTCGGTTCGGGTTATGTAACAAGTTTACATAAATTAGCCGAAACGGGTCAACCCTTATCGGTTTTATCTCAAAATCCAGAGTGTGTATGAAATACCCATATTAAGAAAGTCTACGAACTTGTCGGGTCTAAATCATATTCTATCCGGTCTTCGCTTAATAGTGCGTACGAACCGTATCATTGAAACTAACCGGTCTAAGCTAAGGCTTAATTAAGGACCCGTTAGAAATCTAATAGGTTATTATAAACCTTCGTTCCAGATTAGGAGCCCAGTAAAAGTACTTGCATTTGCTGTAATTGATTGATACTTTGCTCAGGTAAATACTCTTAACTTATTTTCCCTATACAGGCTTGGGATACGAAACTATAAAAGTACCGCTTGGTCGGGTATGTAGTCATTTAAATCGGATTGTGATTAATGTATTTACATAACCCGCTTTGTTCTGTATTATTTGATGTATGGCCCTTGGGGGGTTAAATGACCATGTCCCGGATATCCTTGGCATCATTTTACGAAATGGCCACGACCTAAGCACGGGGTGTAGGCGTACACCTGACAGATGCATTATGTAAAAACTGGTAATCCACGTAAAGGAATCAACCTTGTGGGCATTATACCTGTGGCGTGTCAGTTAACTTAAACCGGCTCTTCTAACCGGTGCTAATGGACGGCAAATAAGTAAAACTGTATACAAGATTATCTACAAATAATTGTCCCAAGTTATAAAGATATATTTTGCCGAAGTGCATTCAAATCAATTTTCAAACTCTTTTCCAAATGAGTCAGTTGAGTTGTATTTACCAGTGTAAACTGACGTATTTTCCAAAAAGGCTAAGTGCAGGTACTAGACGAAATAGGCTGGCTACTCCAGGCATCATTACTCAAGTTTCGCAAGCTCTAGATGTCAAAGTCTGTTGAACTATTGTTTCTATTTTATTTTGATCCGCCTGTGGATCTTTTACTTTCCGTTGTAATACTGGATATTACTTTATATTCAGATTGTAATATATTTCTCTTTTGCTTCCGCTGTGCATTTATATAATTGTGTTGTTTGACTATTATGTTGCCAACCACGTCACGATACTCCCCACCGGGTCCACCGGTGACACGTGAAAATTCGGGGTGTGACACAAACTTAGTACATGTACTTATTACATTCTCTATAGTTATATGTAGATATGTATTTGGCAAGTGCATAGTGAACAACTAACTTATTTTTGAGCATGTATATTGGATATAGAAGATATCACCCTTTATTATGTGGATGTTTATGCAATTAGGTGGTCCTGGTACAATTACTTAATTAAGTAATCGTTTTGATTTAGTTTGGTATATGTGGTCTGAATATGATATGTAAGTGATTAACCGTATTTTCATTTGTTATAGTCATTAAAATAGTAAATTATATAAACATCAAAGTAAAAAATTGTACATTTGTCCCAACGGGTATTTTTATGAAATTAACGAGCATACCCGATACCCGTGGGTATGCCCGATACCTGACGGGTAATTACCCGACAAATACCCGACGGGTAATGGGCCGGGTATGGTACAAAGAATTACAATTGGATACGGGCCTAGGATTACCAATACCCGACCCAAGCCCGACCCATTGCCATTCCTATGCTCTTATAAACCAAATGGAACGTCTAATTCTTACTGCTTTTTTATTTTATTTTTTTCATTTCGTAAAATATAGAGTAGTAAATATGCTTTATGATTTGAATCATCTTTTCTCAAATAAAATATAACTAGTATTAAGCCTACACCGAACCGAATGTGGTGAGTGTGTAAAATCGTGACAAATAGTACCAATGTCACACCATTTCCAGTGACCATCAACACCGAAGTGGCGAAGTGTTAATGCGGATAAGTTAGACTGAAACATAAAACACAAAAAATAATACCTAAGTCAATTTAGAACCCTATGCATTGCGACGAATTTGTCAAACGGGGAAACATAGATGACATATAAACGTTGAACCACACACGCACATTGCGCTATGTTAACTAGCTTTAGAACGAAACGTAAAACAAAACATTAAAACGTTGAACCATGAACGAACTTTGCACCGTGTTTACTCGCAAAAATTACAATAAAACGTAAAATGAAAGTTTACGAAATATGAAAAGTATATGGGACCAAAGTTGAAAGTAAAAACGGTGTTAAGTTATATTGAAAAAGATAAAAAATTTGGGTTAAAAATAAAAAAAATAATAAAGATAGGCATATGTATGGTTGAGCTAATAATCTTTTGATCTTGTAACGTTGTCTAACCAAAAGTAGATATGTACATCCTTATTTGTAACTTAAATCAAACTACTGGGATTAGTCGTGTTCCGTAGGGGACTTCTAGTCAGTATCGGTATGGTATGTTACCGACATTTAATATAGCAACCGAACGAGATTTGCCTAAGAGGATATTGACTCATGTTTTATAACTATCGAAAACCATAAAAACAAATACCGATACCGACGATGTTCGGCCGACATCGATTTGGTTCGTTATGATAGTGTTACCGTACCGGCACTCGCTATAGGTTACAACATAAAAAAAAATATTTATTGCGAATACAACTCCACTTTTAACGAGTTTTATACCGTCACGTCGAGAAACCATAGAATTTGAATACAGTATCTGTACTAACGTTGTTCAAACGGTGGTTTGGATCCTCACGGTAAAAAAGTTAACTATATTATACACTTTGAATAAACATTTTATCGAGTCGTAGATAAAAATAATCACGTCAGAACGATCTATTCGAAATTTTTTATTATTAAAATAACGAAAAAGGTAAACATCGTCACTTTATATAAAAAAACTAAACTGTGAAGTAGCTTTGATGACGTGTACGTTTGTGTTTCGGTCACTTGCGAATTCCTATTCACAACTCGGTTTTAAATAAAACACATATCTAGACGTAGATAAAAAAGGGCACGTCGCAACGACATTCTAAGGATTTTATAAAATATTATATCTTAAAAGTGATAAGTGAAAAAGTTCAAAAGTAACTATAATAATAAAATCATAAACGAACTAAAATAAATAGTGAATACATTAAAAGTTAAATCATTCCCTCAACGTATAGTGGTTAAAACAGGAAAACAAAAACGTTTGTGGTGAAAATAAGAAAAACAAAAAAGCAATAACAACACTTAAGTTGTGTTTTATAATATAATATAATATAATATAATATAATATAATATAATATAATATAATATAATATAATATAATATAATATAATATAATATAATATAATATAATATAATATAATATTAGCTTTGTTAAACATGTATGTTTAAGTTAATTTTATTTTAATATTTCAATGATGAAGCTTGTAATTTCTTATATGTGTTCGTGTAATTTCAACTTCTCTCACCTTCTTTAGCCAATCATCAATCACCGGATAACATCTCATTTTAAGCCCATCTTCATCATTTCCATCTTCAGTCACATAGGCCAACAAGCCACCATCAAAACCATGTCCACCCCGTTAAAAGTTCATCTAAAGTCGATTAAAAGCCCAACATCTGCCCGGACAGGTTGTTTTCCCCTACTCCCCGCTTCGGTATAACTCCACCAAACCCTGAGATGTGTGGTGTAGTGTTCAAGCATGTTACCACGCGATCCCAAGAGGTGTGGGATGTCCACTTCGTATGCCCTTATACATAGTAACATAATCGATGTTTAACTAAAATAAATGATACTCACTAGACATAATGAAAGATAGTCATGTTATATAACAACCTTTAATACCTAAGATAAAGTATTAGATATTATTTTATTATATTACCCACACATTATATATATTATGTGGGGTGCTCTACGAGTGTATATGGAAGTAAACAAAACCAAAGACACACTCTAGAAGAGTATATTAATGTTTCCAAGTAGGGATGAGCAAATGGTATCTGGTACTGAACCGGGTACGTGTTCGGTACTGACTTTTGACATTTTCGGTACCGGTTTTTACCCTCAAATACCGATACCGAACCATACTGTACCGGGTATATTCGGTACCGGTACCTACTTTTGAGGATTTTCGGTACCGGTACTTTCGGTTCCGGTACCGGTCGGTACCGAGCTCATCCATATGTCCAACTCTAGGTGGCCCTTATTGTCTCGTAGTTATAAATTACGACATTTCTTTTTCATGAAAAGTTTCAAATTACGATATTTCTTTTTCATGAAAATTTACAAATTACGACATTTCTTTTTCATTAAAACGACGACTTAGTTAGTTGCGAGGGTGTGAACTAAGACCACACACGTGTGTGTGAATATTACTTTCACTAGGTTAAAACCTGTGTGATACACGGGTGGTCTGAAGATGATGTAAATTAGAAATTGAATAAATTTAGGGACATATTTATGCAGTGTAAATCAATAAATGAAAGTGAAATAAGTAGAATGTGTAAAAAAAAGGAAATATAGAAATTAGAATACCAATTGTGATATTGAAATTTCTAATTTAATAGAGGGTAAATAACTATTTTTTCCCCTATGGTTTAAACAATTTAACCTTTTCAGATCAAAATTTTAGACCATTCACAAATCATAAAAACACTATTTTTTACAAAACATAAAAAACTCACCCAATAAAAAATCTGAAAAACACAAAAAACATATTATTATTTTTTTATATTACCCACATCCTCTCCCACCCACCTTAACATGGTCTCACCACCAATCCATTTTTACATGTTTTTGCACAAGAACTAATCCTAAAAATGAACTCAAAAAACAAAGCCCCCAATGGTTAAAATGAGAAAAACGCCACATCACCTTCAAAAACGAGAAATAATGGGTTAGTGTGAATGCTCTTATAAACCAAATGGACGTCTAATTCTTACTGATTTTTTTCATTTAGTAAAATATATAGTAGAATATATGCTTTATGGGTTGAATCATCTTTTCTCAAATAAAATAAAACTAGTATTAAGCTCCCACTGTATGTTGTGAGTGTGTAAAATCGTGACAAATAGTACCAATGTCACACCATTGCTAGTCACCACCAATACTGAAGTGGCGGAGTGTTAATGTAGATAAGTTAGAGTGAAACGTAAAACACAGAAAATAATAACTAAGTCAATTTTGGACCCTGTGCATTGCGACGAACTTGTCAAACGGGTAAAATAGATGACATGTAATCGTCGAACCACACACGCACATTGTGTCATGTTAACTCGCAAAATTTAGAACGAAACGTAAAACAAAACATAAAAACGTTGAACCACGCATGAACTTTGCACCGTGTTTACTCGCAAAATTTACAATAAAATGTGAAATGAAAATTCTGCGAAATATAAAAAGTATAGAGGAACAAAGTTGAAAGTAAAAACGTTGTGATGTTAGATTGGAAAAGATAAAAACTCTTAGGTTAAAAGTAAAAACGATCAAGTAGTTTTGGGTTAAAGGTGTAATATCAACTTTTTTTTTAAACCTCCTTAAACATAGGGTACAACACCCCTATACATCAAAATGTTGCTAACTTATAGTCAGTAAATTAATAGACACATAAGTGATTTTGAAAAAAAGATTCAAACCAAAACGTCAAACGCCCAAATCGGTTGGTTCAACCGACTAACTCAATATAACTGGTTTGGTTTGTCGTTTCTCGAAACCGTTGTCAGCAATCCAGCTTAACATGACCGGTCATGCCGTATTAGAAACACCCCTAGTCAAAGCAATAGACAATTCACAATTGTCATATGAAACTATGAAATTATGTCACTTTGAATTATAATAATTAAACAGATAGACACATGTAAAACAAAAATAGTAAAAGTAAAGAGTATATCAATTTAAGAGATGTTGGGAGTCATTAGTAAGGTTTTTGAATATGGCTACAATTCAAATTTAAGGTGTCAAACTATAGAAAAATCAACGACCTTAATTCACAAATTAATAGATCTAGCTGCTTACCCTATCAAGTTCCAATGAAGTATACTAAAACTATTTCTCACTTTTTTATATAACTAATACCATCTGCTTTGAAATGTATATGTGTCGACTACTGCCCGTAGAGAGATGTGGAAGAGGGGATGGTCGTATGCATTAGTGGTGAGGAGAAAGAGCAAGGGTTTTCCATGCAGAAGAGCACGCTTATGAGAGATGGAGGTACTGACATGACAGGGGATGAGAGAGAAAGAGATACGATTAGAGAGGGAACAAGCATGTTTATGGGTCGTCATGGGAAGCCATCAAAAAACATTCAAGAACAATCCTAGACCATGTGTAGTGGGAGGGGGAAGACCCTTGGGCATTTTGCGTCATGTGGCAGTCTAGTCAACATGTGGATATTGTGGGGCATTATGTAAAAGGGGTGTAGTGAGGATTGAAATATTGCAATGATTAGATATTCTAATAGAATTAAATAAAAATAAAAAAAACCATCAAAAAATGCTATTGGCCAAAGAAACAAGTGAAGGCGTTTAGAAAAGCACGCTCCGGCCATTTTTTTTCAAAAAAAAAAAAAAAAAAACGCCCCGAGGGCGGTTACCGGGCGTTGTTGGGGTTTTTTTAGGGAAAAAATGCCAAAAAACTCCACTACGAGTGGTCTAAGATAACATTTTTTAATAAATCTTGAGTTGTTTTTTTTCTTTTTGTTAGTATCATTTATGTTATTTTTACTTTTTTTGTTAGTATGATTTATTATTGTTATTATTATTATACATATTAATTTAAATTGGCCATGAATAGTGTTGTGAATTTTTTAAATATTCTTTGTGAGTTTTTTAATAAAAGATTATTTATTATTTAGTTTATTTTTATTACCTTGCTCATGTTAGTTTTTTAATCTAGCTATGTAACTATACTTTTTAAACATTGTGGTACAATTTTTCATGAAAATGGATATCGTGACGCTATCATACCCAAATAGAACCGGAACCGACGATGTGTATTTACTTTTTTTTTTGTATTCAAAACAACGTATTTTTTGTATTGTATATTATACGAGTGACGATAACAATATTAAATATGTAATTTTTATTGTAAACTATAGAGTCTCGATATGTGACGCATCTAATCGATTTCGACCAAATTATTATTATTATTATACATATTAATTTAAATTGGCCATGAATAGTGTTGTGAATTTTTTAAATATTCTTTGTGAGTTTTTTAATAAAAGATTATTTATTATTTAGTTTATTTTTATTACCTTGCTCATGTTAGTTTTTTAATCTAGCTATGTAACTATACTTTTTAAACATTGTGGTACAATTTTTCATGAAAATGGATATCGTGACGCTATCATACCCAAATAGAACCGGAACCGACGATGTGTATTTACTTTTTTTTTTGTATTCAAAACAACGTATTTTTTGTATTGTATATTATACGAGTGACGATAACAATATTAAATATGTAATTTTTATTGTAAACTATAGAGTCTCGATATGTGACGCATCTAATCGATTTCGACCAAATTATTATTATTATTATACATATTAATTTAAATTGGCCATGAATAGTGTTGTGAATTTTTTAAATATTCTTTGTGAGTTTTTTAATAAAAGATTATTTATTATTTAGTTTATTTTTATTACCTTGCTCATGTTAGTTTTTTAATCTAGCTATGTAACTATACTTTTTAAACATTGTGGTACAATTTTTCATGAAAATGGATATCGTGACGCTATCATACCCAAATAGAACCGGAACCGACGATGTGTATTTACTTTTTTTTTTGTATTCAAAACAACGTATTTTTTGTATTGTATATTATACGAGTGACGATAACAATATTAAATATGTAATTTTTATTGTAAACTATAGAGTCTCGATATGTGACGCATCTAATCGATTTCGACCAAATAACATTGGTACCGATATCGGCAATATTAGAAACCAGTATTCGTTTTTAAGGTTTTTGATTGATATAAAAGATGTGTCGATATCCTTTTGAGCATATCGTGACTTTATTTCCTTAGTTTTATCTTTCAGTTACTATAACGAGTGTCGGTATTGAAACGAACCCAACCGAACTGATAATAATTGAGTTACCGCCGCATAGCGCGAAGTTATTATTATTTTTGTTAGTAAACTGATATGGGGAATTTGTAAATTGGGTATTCTTCGTCTTTGGGCTTTGTTTTGGGCCCAAAATAAGAGGCTGTATATTTGGTAGTTGGTAAGTGGCAACTAAGTCATGGGCTTGAGTTGGCTCATTGGTTTTAGAGATAGGATTAGGTCCATTCCTAAAACTAGATTCTGTATCCACTTTAGGGCCGAAGCCAAATTGGGCTTTTAAAAGCCCATATTTGTTAGGCTTGGTGGTAGTTAGTTTTATTTGGGCCTTTCCTTTGTATTTTTCATTAATTTATATAATACAATTTGCAAGGGTAATGCCCTTTACCCAAAAAATAAAAATTGATTATGGAAATAGTTAAGTCATCAATAAAAATAGTTTCTATACATCAAATGATAGTACTTTTTGGTTACAAGTTTCATTTGATTGCTGATTGATAGTTATACTATCACCATTTAAGAATTGAACTAGTTCTTATAAACAAAACCACTGGGTGTCAGCCCAGTGGCCACAGACACCCATACAAATCGTGGGGACGCGGGTTCGACCCCCATGCGGATCCGTTGTCAACTCGGCTGGGGGATTTCACCGCCAGGCTTGCTTGGTCGGGTAGCGGTTTGGGAGGGGGTATCTCCTCCGCGGTCAGGGGTACCATGCACTTACCCCCTAGTTCTTATAAACAACTTAGCAACTTTGAACCAGAAACTCGAGTCCATGGCGTAAAGCCATATCCTAGCAATCTCGACACACGGGAATCGCCATTAAAACCCTATGAAATAGATGAACCCTTCAAAAGTAGAGCGGAAGACAGAGCAAGGACCGTCTTAACCGTTGCATGAACCGAAAAAGAGACCAAGCGCAAATATTGCCATCCGAGTATCCGCCTCTAAAGAAAAAAATGTTCATCGGTTCATACAAACAGTCACTTAATATTTTGGTCTCCGCAATTGTGTCAAAATCATATAACACTTTTAACATGAAAATTTAAAAAATAACCATAACTAACACATCTAGTACACGAATTATCAAACTGAAAAAAAAAAATCTAACAAATCAGATTCATAACAAACAAAAGATTCAAATCTAGACCACCATAAATAAATAGAGTAAAAATCAAAGAAACAAATTAAATTTTCAATTAATATTCCAAAACAACTAATCTTCAACAATTTCTTGTTTCCCCAACCCTTTGGAATCAAAATGTGAACCCATCTTCATCATATCTTTAAACTCATCAAAGTTGATCATACCATCACCATCTCGATCCGCTCCAGCGATCATTTTTCGACTATCGGTGATGGTACAATTCTCCCCCAAACTCTTCAAAACATCCAACAACTCTTCCGCGGTTATCAACCCATTTTTATCAATATCAAAAATGGAAAACGCGTCTTTCAAATTCTCCAACACCTCAGTCGAATCAATGTCCTTCGTGTTCAATTCTATAAACTCCTCCAAGTTTATAAACCCGTCACCATCGGCATCAACCTCCTTAATCATATTTTGTAGCTCCTCATTCGTCGGGTGGTGTCCCAAGCTTCCCATTATTGATCCCAATTCGGATGCACATATTTTCCCATCACCATTTACGTCGAATTTTTTGAAAACTTGTTCTAACTCCTCCTCGATTCGGACTCTAGAATCTAATGGTTTGGTACGCGATGCCTCTGGCGTCGATTTTGTTGTCGGATTTGTGGGTTCTTCTTCGCGGTTTTGGTCGTGTGTGCTGTTGTTTTCTCCACTTTTCTTCTTTTTCTTCCGGTTTAACAGATTTTTCAAACCCATTAGGGATTTGTTGTGATTGTTTGGGACGATGTTATTAGGGGAATTGTTGTTTGTTGTTGTTTAGGTGTTTATGGTTGTAATGTGACGTCCATACATGCAGGGAGATTTGCATGTGATTAGGGTGGTGTTGAAAAAGTAAATGTTTGTAATAACTAATGAGGAACAAGTGGTTAAAAATACATGTAGCAAATCTTATTTGTGGGGTAGGGTAGGATGCGGTTGAGAAAGGAGGAGGGGATACGAAATTGTTATTTAAGAATATTATCTAAAACAATACTAAGATGTACGTTCGTACGAACCTGCTCATCCGTGCGGATGAGCTACATCTGTGTGGCAGATGAGCTACATCTGTGTGGATGTACATGTACTACATCCATATGGATGAGCTTGTTTTACAAACACAACTCATGTTTTATAATATCTTGCCCTATTACATCAAGACGTAGGCAACAGACATATGCAGTAATCTAATAAGTTCTAACTTTACAAGGGTTCATTTAAATATATGGGTATATAAGGCTGAAGGTGTTTGGATCATGGTTGAAATGTGATTCGTCACATAGAAACATAAATGGAATGCTATACCACCCCCTTCAACGATTTATGGTGTTTGGCGTGAATTGAACCACGTTTAGAGATGGGCATATCCGGTTCCTTTTTATACCCGGAACCGGTTTCGAATCGTACCCGGTTCCTGATTGAGAGTGAATGGAACCGATTCTTGTTGGAACCGGTTCCAGTTCGTACCCGGGTTTTCAGCATTAAAACTAGAACCGAGTGTAACCGGTTTCGGGTAACGAAGAACCGAGTGTACAAGTCATTAAGCATGGTACAAGTCATTATAGCTACTGCAAAAAAGCTAGTAGGCATGAATACAACTAATAAAACAAATAATTACCTTTTTGACCTTTTTAGAACCGGTTCCGGGTTAGAACCGGGTAGGAACCGATTTTATTTATAAAATATGGAACCGGGTAGGAACCGACGGGTTTTTTGAACCCGGAACCTGTTCTTCTATACGTCGGGTAGGAACTGGAACTGGTTCTAAGCCGGTTCTACCGGGTCGGGTTTGGAACCGGTTATTATGCCCATCTCTAACCACGTTTACCACGGGCCACCTTTTCCTAAAAAATAAATTAAAATAATAAAGGAGATGGTGGTTTAAGTCATAACACATAAGGTAGTGGTTTTGGATGATGGATTAGATGTGGGTGACATGACGTCTATGTGGAGAGTCATGATGGTAATGAGGATCATGACCACACCCACCTAATGAAAATCTAAAAGAATAGAATAATCAAAGTTCTAACTTTACAACTCAAAGGGGTTCATTAAGATATATGGGCATACCTTTGTTGAATTTCTCTCTTCATATGTAAGACACGTGTCAATTCTTTCATTATTTTAAAACGTTCATAACTTTTTCATACGGTATTTTTTTAAATCACCATAACAGCGAGCGTTTTTTTTATCTTTAATATGAGTATGATACTGCTATATACAAATAAAATAAAAAAACTATGTTTTTATTGGGTTTTATATGCATTGTGTTAGGGGTGAGCAAACCTTAACCGTTTACCGAAATTAACCGATAGTTGAACCGTCACTGAACCGAACTAACCGACAATCGAGATTAACCGACGGTTATGGTTAAGATTATTTGATTAACTGATAAATCGGTTATAGTTATTGTCAGAACTCAAGGATCAAACAATTTTATTATGTATCTTTGAATCAAATACAAGAACAAAACACATCTGTCATCACAGATTTGTAACCAAACAAAAAGAACAGAAAAGATCTCATATCGGATGATCTGTACAAGTGTAAATAAACCCTAGACTCACGAATGTACTTGTGAGGATAGGGAACAAGAGCAGCGAACAAAAGTGAAGACCAAAGAAAATGAGGAGCTCGTATGATTAGGACAAGGAACCTTCTGCCCATTATATGGGCTAGAAACCCTACGCACCAGCTAACACCCAGCTGTCTTTAACGGCTACAAGCCCAAGGAAGGAGTCCAGCAGCAAGGCATGAGGAGAGCCCAAAGCGAAGCAGACCAAATAGCCCAACCTCACAAAACAAAGAAACAAGGAAATGGATGAGACAATATAAATAACTTATGATAAATATGTAATTAACAAGCACATTTATACTAAAATATACAAGTATTTTAACATCCCCCTCAGTGTAAATGTGCAAACAAATTAGAAAGGCCTAATGACTTACACATCTCAGTATGGGCCTTTGGCAGCAAGCCTTTGGTGAATATATCAGCTAGCTGATGTTCGGTTTTAACCCCATGTGTTTTGATCAACCCTGATGCAATTTTCTCCCTTAGAAAGAACAAGTCAACTTCGAAATGCTTGGTTCTGTCGTGAAAAACTGGATTGGCAGCAATAGACAGGGCCGCAGTGTTATCACATTTCAACACAACTGGAATATTCACATCAACTTGTAGTTCCCTTAAAATATTTAGCAGCCACAACACTTCGCATGTGGCACTGCACATGGACCTGTATTCTGCCTCGGCAGAAGACCTTGAAACAATGCTTTGTTTTTTTGCTTTTCCATGATATCAAGGATCCACCAAGAAATATACAAAAACCAGTGACAGACCTATGGCTGTCCACTCATTTAGCCTAGTCCGAGTCTGCAAAGGCAGTTAACTGAAATGTATCGCTCCTTTTAAATAGAATCCCAGTGCCAAGAGCACCCTTAAGATATCGTAACACCTTGAAAGCAATTTGAGTATGAGCCTCAGTTGGCTTATGCATGAACTGAGATAAATAATGAACTGAATAAGCAATATCAGGTCTGGTGTGTGACAGGTAAATGAGTTTCCCAATCAGTTTTTGGTATTGAGTTACGTCAACAGCCTGTGACTCTTTTATAGTTAGGTTTGTTAAGACATGATTTTGTTCTATGGGACAACTAGAAGGTTTGCTTCCACTCATCCCATATTCATTTAAAAGATCCATACAGTACTTTCTTTGGGATAGACACACACCTTCATTTACCTTAATCACTTCAATGCCAAGAAAGAATTTAAGTAACCCAAGATCCTTGATTAAAAATTTATTTTTTAAGAGTTGCTTGATTCTTTTTATCTCACCTTCATTGTTCCCGGTTAACACGATGTCATCGACATAAACCAAGAGAACAATAAAGGTTGAGTTTTCAGCTTTGATGAACATTGAGTGATCACATTTGGACTGAACAAACCCAATTTTTACTAAGACTTGAACAAGTTTTTCATTCCACATGCGTGGAGCTTGCTTTAGACAATATAGGGATTTATTCAATTTGCAAACTTGATTTTTACTATCAATATTCAAACCATCAGGTAAAGTCATGTAGACTTCTTCCTTAAGATTACCATAGAGGAAAACGTTGTTAACGTCAAGTTGATATAGGGGCCAATTATTTTGAACCGAGAGACTAATGACACACCTAACGGTTACCATCTTAACAACAGGAAAGAAGGTCTCTTCAAAGTCAATTCCCTCACGTTGTTTGAATCCTTTTGCAACAAGCCTAGCCTTAAACCTATCAACTTCACCCACAGATTTGTATTTAACTTTGAAAACCCACTTGCATCCAATGGGTTTTTTATTTTTAGGAAGATCAACAATATCCCAAGTGTTGTTTTTATAAAGGGCAGACAGTTCATCATTCATAGCATCAATCCACATTTTATCTTTAATAGCATCTTTATAGGTGGAAGGTTCAATTATTTTATTAATATTAGCAGCAAGACATATATTATCACTAAGCAAGTTAGAATAATTGACATATTTATCATAGCTATATTTAGCATTGCCAACAACAAAGTTATCAAATCTTTTAGGGGCAGTTGAGGATCTAGAGGATCTTCTAGTAGGAATGGTACCCCCAGGAAGGTTTGACTCGTCATTAACACTACTAGACTCAGCCCTCATAGGGCCAGTTTCATTCCCTAAGGACTCATTCCTCTCAGATGAATCATCAGTCCCGGATGATTGCTGAGTATTACTATCCTCAGGTGATTCAACCTCATCACTGTGTTGCTGTGTGAAGGTAGTTGAGTCAGTGGAGACCTTCTCTTCATCATTGGGATTTAAGTCACTTGAAAATTCAAAGTTATCAAAAAAGTTTAATTGGTTTAAGTTATTTGAACTTTCTAGAACAGAATGTGATTCATTTTTAAAAGGAAATGTGGTTTCATGGAAACTAACATCCCTGGAGAAGATGGATTTTTTCTGTTCTAGACTCCAAACCTTATATCCCTTTTTAAAATTAGAGTATCCCATAAAAACACATTTTTCAGCTCTTTCTTCAAGTTTATCAGGATTGTTTAAAACAGTAAAATAGCAAAGACAACCAAAGATTTTCAAGTGATCAAGAGAAGGTTTGAAACCAAACAATTTTTCATAAGGAGAACAACCATGTAACACAGAAGAAGGAAGCCTATTAATTAAGTAAGATGCAGTAAGCACACATTCAGACCAGAACCTAAGAGAAACATTGGATTGAAATAGCAAAGCTCTAGCAATATTCAACAGGTGTCTATGTTTCCTCTCCACAATACCATTTTGTTGTGGAGTATAGGTGCAAGAAGTTTGATGAATAATACCTTTTAGTTTAACAAAAGCAGTCATTTGAGAATTGGTGAACTCAAGTCCATTATCACTCCTAAACACTTTGATGTTGACTTCAAATTGAGTTTTAACAAGATTGTAAAAACTTTCTATATTTTCAAAAACTTCTGACTTAGATTTCATCAGATAAACCCAAACTGATCTGGTGAAATCATCCACAATAGTAAGAAAGTATTTGTATCCTTCCACACTAGTGACCTTGTAGGGACCCCAAACATCTAAGTGAATGAGGTCTCCAACCTTAGTTGATTGATGGTCACTGAGAGGGAAGGGAGACCTATGCTGTTTAGCCTTGTGACATATATCACATTGGTTAGAAGAAGACTCAGATTTAAGCTGAAGAACATTTAACACTTGTTCAGCTGGATGACCCAGCCTGGAATGCCAGAGCTTTGCTTTTTCAGCCATACTTAGACAGGAAAAACTAGAACTCAGAGAGTTACCACAGAAATATAAACCCTCATTTTGTCTACCAGTCACCAGGGTTTTCTTTAAGCATGAATCCTGAATATAGCAAGAATTTTCATCAAACACAACCTTAAGCTTATTGTCTTTAGCTAGTTTATACACAGAAATAAGATTCACACAGTATTCGGGAACAACAAACACATCTTTTAGAATCACAAAGTCCGAAAGTTTATAACATCCAATTTGAGTGACTTTAGCATCAGTACCATTTGGATGCTTAACAGTTATATTGTATTCAGAGACATCAACAAGATTGAACATATTTTTGCTAGACATAACCATATGCTGGTTTGCACCAGAATCAATAATCCAGTTTTGATGTTGTGAAGAAAACAGTGTTGAGTTGAAACAGAAAATATTTTTGTATTCAGAGAATGAATTAGAGAATGAATTGAAACATTTACCTCCTACATTGGACTTATTAGTGTCCTCTGTCTTATTCTCATTAAGCATACCTAGCAACTTAGAAAATTGATCTGCAGTTAAAGAGTTCAAAGAGCTAGTATTTTTATCATTTACAGTATTGTTCATAGAAGAACCAGCACCACTACTAGCAGCATTGTTAGACCTAGCCCACTGAGAACTGCCTTGAGTAGGTTTTGGTCTATAGTTTGAGGGATAACCGTGCAGTTCAAAAATTTATCAACCGTATGTCCAATCTTGTTGCAATAAGAGCATTTTAGATTTGGGTTGGGACCTTTATTGAATTTTTTCTTCTTATAATTGAAATTATTAGATTTAGTAGCAAAACCAACATTAGGGATTTTAGAGGAATTGTTTGAACCTCTATGAGATTCTTCTCTAGAGATGATAGAAAAAGCAATTTTGATGGTTGGTAAAGGGTCCCTTGTTAACAGATTGGTCCTAATAGGTTGATAAATGTCATCTAATCCCATTAAGAATTGCATAAGTTTGATTAATTGACTGAACTCATTGAATTTAGTAGAAGCATTGCAGGTGCAAGAAGGAAGTTGTAGCATGGCATCAAATTGTTTCCACATAGTGTTGATTTTATGATAATACTCAGACACACTAGAGCCATTTTGACTAACAGAGTTGATTTTTTGATATAAGCTAAACACAACAGATCCATCAACTTTATCATAGGTATCTTTTAAATCATCCCACACTTCTGAGGCAAGTTTAGAATAAACTTGACCAACATATAATTCATCAGAAACAGAGTTCAGAATCCAGGTTAGCATAATAGAATTACAACGATCCCACTGACTAGCAAGTACATCATTGTATTTAGATCTATTGCAAGTTCCATCAATAAAGCCTAATTTATTTTTAGCCATTAGAGCAAGTTTCATAGCATTGGACCAGACTACATAATTCTCAGTCCCTTTTAGTTTTATGCTAACTATTGTGAGCCCACTAGAGTCACTAGCATGGAGATATAATGGGTCACTAGCATCTAATTTGCTAACCAAGGTCACAACAGACTCAGTTTTATCAGTCATAATAGCAAGAAAGGAAACACAGATCAGAACAGTCAAACAAACAGATAGGCAAACAAAGTACCAAACAACCAGACAAATAACAGAAATACCAAACAGCCACCGGCGAAGCCTGGACAGAGGTCCGATCAGAGGTTCGTCACTCAAGGTGCCTCCACAGACAATGACCAGGGAGCCACAACACAACAGACCAAACCAGACACAAATGCAACAGAGTGAACCCTCTCTGTGTCCCAATAATCAAACCAGTCTTACCTATAAACCCGGTATCAAAGATGCCTAGACTCAAGACAAAGTGATGCAAAACGAAAAATAAAGAGAGAAGGAAGGAACGATCTCACAGTGGGTGCCAGCAGAAGGGGACCAGGTCTGCAACCTTCACTTAGGGTTACAAGACACAAGTCAGAAAACCGAAAGATTCCTGTTGGTTTGCCCTAAAGGGACCAACGAGGATCTTCTTCTCCAACAAAGACAAAAAACCCAAATTAGGGTTTCCACAGCAGCGCCATCACCGGAAACCAGAAGCCAAACAAAAAACCCAAACCCTAGAACTTAGGGTTTCACACCTTTAGATCTACACCGTCTCCACTGAGCAAGAGATTACTCCGGAAACAGGGACCAAAAACACAGAGCGCCGTCAAAGGAAGGAACCCTAGATCGGAAGAGAGAAGGTCAGTCGGAACCTTGTACCGCAGTGGAAGAGGAACCAGAGCCCGAATCAACCTTGGGGCTCTGATACCATGTCAGAACTCAAGGATCAAACAATTTTATTATGTATCTTTGAATCAAATACAAGAACAAAACACATATGTCATCACAGATTTGTAACCAAACAAAAAGAACAGAAAAGATCTCATATCGGATGATCTGTACAAGTGTAGATAAACCCTATACTCACGAATGTACTTGTGAGGATAGGGAACAAGAGCATCGGACAAATGTGAAGACCAAAGAAAATGAGGAGCTCGTATGATTAGGACAAGGAACCTTCTGCCCATTATATGGGCTAGAAACCCTACGCACCAGCTAACACCCAACTGTCTTTAACGGCTACAAGCCCAAGGAAGGAGCCCAGCAGCAAGGCATGAGGAGAGCCCAAAGCGAAGCAAACCAAATAGCCCAACCTCACAAAACAAAGAAACAAGGAAATGGATGAGACAATATAAATAACTTATGATAAATATGTAATTAACAAGCACATTTATACTGAAATATACAAGTATTTTAACAGTTATAGTTAAGGGTGTCTCATAACCGAACGTTAACCAAACCAAACCGACAAAAATAAAACACACTTTTAAAATATATCTATAGTTAAAATATACATGTACACACTCTTTATATACATAAAAGAAACCTATATACCGAAGGTTTTTATGCAATATAATTAGTTTTAAAATCTTTAAAATATAATCATTATGTGAAATTTGACTCATTTTATACATGTTAATTGTTTTTTATTAGTTTTTGTTTCTTTATAAATTCGATTGTAACTAAGACAATAATGTCCTAATATGTTTACAATAAACATTAAGTATGATTGTTATGGATATCTACTATCTGGTTCGAAATTACAAGTCAAAATTAATATGTTCGAAATTACATTGAAGTGCTCAAGTGCATGATCATGGCACTGAGATTTTTTAGCAACTTACGTTTTGTCATCGATTCTTTTTTTTTTATGTTCGTTAAGTCCAAATTCTTGCTCAAACCTGACGTGATTAACTAACCGAAATTAATCGAAACTGAACCATAGTCGAAGCTAACGGTTATGGCTAAGGAAATCCCATAATCAAAGCCGGAATTCGACCTATATAACCGATTAACCAAAATCGACGTTCGGTTATGATTACGGTTAAGGAAATTCCATAGCTGAAGCTGGCGGTTATAGTTATGGTTAAAGGTAAAAACCGAACCGAACCGCAATTTGCACACCCCTACATTGTGTTAAAGGTTGTGGTCATTTTGTGTTTTTCAACTGACTTTTGGTCATTACGTCTTTTACTAGGGTTCCTATACATTGTGTTATTATTAAAACTTGTAAGACAATGTTATTTTAGGATCTGTCCATTGTGTTTTTATTATCAGAACCTATAACACAGCGTATAATACAATGAAGATGGTGTTATATTTGGGTTTTCTATACATTATGTTATTGGTTCTACTTATTTTTTTTACTAGGTGAGTTTTCTATATATTGTGTTATAGGTTCTGATCATTGTGTTTAGTCTGCTATCCATTGTGTTTTAGTCTGTTGTTTATTGTGTTTTTATTCTACTATGCATGGTGTTTTAGTCTGTTGTTCATTGTGTTTTAGTCTGTTGTCATTGTGTTTTTAGTCTATTGTCCATTGTGTTTTAGTTGCTATCCATTGTGTTTTTTTTATCTGCTGTCAGTTGTATTTTTAGTCTACTTTACATTGCATTTTTAGTTTAATACTCATTGTGTTTTATGTTATGTTCATTGTGTTTTACACAGCTATGTTTTTTTTTTCATGCGGAAAACACCACTTATCATGGGAACCACTAGAAGCACTTGTGAACACAGCCAAAATAAACTCAAAACAAACAATGAGCCCCCCACCACCCAAAAACCTAAACCCCCACCCCCTGTAACGCTTCGCATTTCTGTACTTTCCATATTTAGAAAGTTGTATTCATATTTCTATTTTTAGAAACTTCTATTCGTATATCACTTCCAAACTTGTAATCCAAGACTTTGATCATAATGTAAATTCATGTTTACAATAATCTTATTAAACTCATACTTATGTGTTGTGCAATCAATTGTCAAATATACATTTGCATGCAAACCGAGACTTATTATACACTTGAATTATCGATCACACATACACGATACGTATCACATACTTACAAACACGTTCCATACTTGAAAACAAGTCAAAATACAAGAAAACGTCATAAAATAACCTAGAAACCAAGTGCGGGGACCAAAAGGGAACAAAAACCAAAAGATTGAAAAACATTACCCGTCGCGACGGGGAAGGGTTGCCTGGTCGCGTGGCGCGACCAGTATCAATCCATAGTTGAGTTTTGTAACACCCCGTGTTTCGAAAGTCAAAGTCAAAGTCAAGGTTGAAGTCAAAGGGAGACAAGATTGCTAATTGCGATCTGTCACTCCTTGTTCAATTCCTGTTTTGACTTCTTTGACTTGTAGATTGTCTATTTTATGCTTTACGTTAGTTGTATTATGTGGAGTACTTGTTACTAATCGAGGTTTAATCGATGTTTATCGCCTGTTTTATCGCTTATCGCAATCGCACTCGCAACTCGAATTACAC